>JBBVQN010000033.1:0-73444 GCA_038993655.1 Talaromyces verruculosus | reverse complement strand
ATGAAAAAGAAAAAAGAGCATAAACATTGAAAAAAACAATTTTTTATTTGCCATCGAGTAGAATGTTTTATTCCTCATCGTCAGTATCGACTGGCTTAGGAGTACCCTTTGGTGAATTGAGCCATTCGATATGACGGAGTCGACGGCGAGCTTCGCGCTCCTTCATTTGCGCGCGGGTAAGCTTCTTCTTCTTTCTGGCCTTGAATTTCAATTCGCCGGTATCCTCGGCACCGGAGTTGACGGCTGATGGTGCGGCGCTGGATACAACAGAACTGGCAACGGTGCTGGGCACGGTGCTGTTGGGCGCAGGGGAGCCGGGCTGGCTGTCTTCGAATCGGTCAGAGGCGACGGCTGTGCTGGTGCGGTGGGTGACGCGACCGTCGGCAATGTGGATTTGTTCGGGGCACAAGGCGCCGACGAATTCTTCGTTGTGGGAAATCATGACTACACCACCCTTGTAGTCGCGGATGGCGACGGCTAGACCCCCGAGAGAGTCACGGTCCAAGAAGTTAGTGGGCTCATCGAGAACCAACAAGTGAGGGTTGTTCCACATGGCACCGGCCAAGACGACCTTGACTTTTTGACCACCAGACAAACCGGAAATTTGGTTGTGATTGGCGATTTCTGGGTCCAGACCGACGTCTTCAAAGTGCTTGGCGATGACCTTGGGTTCGAGAATACGGTAACCGAGACCTTCACGAGAAGCTTCATGATCGTCGAATTCCTGGACCAGCTTAGAAAATCCCAATTCGATCAAGGTCTCGCGAGAAATCATGGTGTTGAACTTCGGAAGCAGTCCAACCCATTTGACTTCATACTGGAACGATTTCTTCCACTTCTGTCGACCCATAAGAGCTTCGATGCGTCGTGGGCCTTGGCCGTTTCCAAGATCGACAGGCTTTTCCATCTGCTCGCGCTCTTCAGGGGTCAAGATACGAGTCTGCTTGAGGTACACCTCGCGATCGTCACCGTTGGCATATCGCCATTGCAGGTACTGGTTGGGTGTTTTTTCGAGATGCATCTCGACGTGCTCAAGCGCATGCTGCTTGATGTATCCAATACGCAGGTTAGGGTGTTTCTCAACACGACCAGTCTGGGGCACAGTCTCTCCGGTCAAGAGCTTGATGAAGGTTGACTTTCCGGCACCATTGCCACCGATGATAGCGGTACGAGAAGAGAGAGACAGTGTGATGTTGGCATCTGAAATAGAAGGTTTGCTCGCTCCAGGGTATGTGTATGTACAGTTGGTCATACGGAGGATGGCTTTGGTCTGTGACTTGATACCAGTCAGGATACCAGGAGGAGGGAACTTGAATTGAACGTTGGATGCGGAAAGAGTATAGTAACTCTTTCCCTCGGGCTTGACCTTGACAAAGTCTGCGAGGTTACCCTTGTAGCATACCAGCTTCTTGCTCTCGTAATGGTAGATATCCGTGCAGACTTCATCCAAGAAGCCGGAGTCGTGACTGACAATCAAACTGGTGATGTCGGTGTGGGCCTTGAGGTATTCTTGTAGCCATTTGACGTTGGCAACGTCGAGATGGTTAGTAGGTTCGTCGAGGAGGAGGACGTCGGCTTTCATGAGCATAGCACGGGCGAGAGCGAGTTTCATCTTCCAACCACCAGATAACGATCCGACTTTTTGTGACTGACGACCTTCGGGACCAGCGGTGAAGCCAAACTCGCTCAAGACAGTGGAGATCTCTTCCTTGCTGACATTCTGAAGCTCGGGGTCGTTGGCGCAGTATTCGAGAATGCTGAGTTCAGCGCTTTCACCTTGGTTGTGCTCGACGAAACAAGTTCGGAGAACCTCCTTAGGAGGGAATCCCTCAAGTTTTCCGTTGGCGATACTGCGCATCAATGTGGATTTACCGGCACCGTTGCGACCACACAGACCGTAGCGATGTCCTTTCAACAGGCGAAGGTTGGTGTGAGACAATAGAAGCATACCACCATAGGCGAGGGAGAAGTCTGCGTTGACGATTTCGACTTCACCATCATCTTCTTGAATAGGGGCGCCGAATCTGCGGTGGTCTTCCTCGACGAAATGTCCCTGGACTTCAGAAGCAACGGCGTCATTCTGTCCATCTTGAATGAAAGTAGAGAGATAAGGTCCGACACATTCGGTAATGCGATCAAGCATTCGGACGTTGATATCCTCGCGAACCATATCTGCAATGTATGACTTGACAATGTCGAAAAGCTTGGCCTCGCCTGGTTGGGCTGGTCCTCCGTGAGCGACAATCTTAGCATCTAGAACCTTCAATACATCGTCAGAGGTAGTCTTGACAACAGCTCCATCAGCGACATTTCCGTTATCATCACCCATGGCTTTCTTGATAACGCTCAAGGCTCTGTTGGCCAGTTCACGCACTTCGGGAAGGGAAGCACGATCCTCGACAGCCTGAACACCAGGTTTGAGCTTTGGAAGGAAAGTTCTGGCCTCTGTAGGGTCGTGGACAAGTTTCGTCAAGTTCTCCACAACCACAACGGTTTGACGGAGCACTTCCTGGGATGTTGTGGGAGTGTTGAGCGATCGCTCCAAAAGAGGTGTCAAAAGGGCGAGAACTGGCGAAGTAACGATAGCAACGAAGGTTGTCTGGGAAAGAGCATGGATGGTCTTTTGCAAGCTCTCCGAGGAAGGCTTCTCCATGGCGGTGATGAGCAATGGAATACGAGGAATAACGTCTTCGTTGGTAATGAGGGTGGTGACGGCGGTCATTGTTTTGACTGCTTGCTTGGCAACTTCGTTTTTCAAATCGTGCATACCAGATTCGACGACTGGAATGACTTCTTTCAAAGTGTTGCCCATGGCCTCACGAAGCAGATCCTTCTGTCGCTCTTCGTCTTTGGTGCCAGTGCCAATCTTGGCTTTGTTGGCCATTTTCTCCAACAGAGCATAAGCACCCACTGCACCTTGCCATTTGCCGGAGCTTTTGCCTAGGTATCGGAGGACTGCTGGAAGGAGAGCGTTGACGAGGGATTCGGGCTTCAAACCGGCGAAAAGCGCATCGACGGCGTATTGGGCAGCCTCGCGGACAACGGCTCCTTTGTCGGCAAGGGCGTCCAACGCGATGTTCAAAACACCGCCATCGTGGATGAGGAATAACACTTCACTGAGGGGATCTTTTCGGGGAAAGAGCTCAAACAAAGCGCCGAGAATGAGCATCGCACTCTCTCTTTTCGCACCATCTTTCTTATCGGCCGCGGCTTTTTTGATTTGTGGGATGATGTTGTAGGCGAGTATTCCGCGATATCCGACGGAGTTGATAAAGAGGTTCGTAAGGGCGTAAGAAGCGTCAAGAGACTCCTGTGAGGTTTTGGCGGAGAAGATAGTATGGACGAGGGAGGCGACCTCCTCCTCGGTCGGAGGAACAGAGGAGGGAGTTTTGGAGACTGCAATCGGCATGGAAGACATCTCGGGGGATGAAATATGAGGCATTCTATAATATCAAGAAACAATATGGGTATAATGTAATTTCGATATGAGGTCGTTCAGTGATCGTTGTGTCGATGATGCCCGAGACCCCTTAGGCAACTGCCTGCCTGTACGCGGCGAATATATGTACAAACCGGAAGAACTAGGAAAAAAGACAAGAAAAAGATATGTGAGAATAAAACCCCGAGGGAAGCCTTGACTCAAGCTTCAGTCCGTTATAACGGAGAAGGGAGGAAGCAGGAAGAGATACGTAGGAGGGAAAAAAAAAATAATCGAAGAGGAAACGCGGGGCTGACCTGGGACTTTTTTCTCAAAATCTTTTATCTTAGCGGCCCATGTGAAAACATTTGAAGCTGTGGCGGTGCCGGCCCAATCAGCGCCTGTGCTGGGCCTGGCTTATCAATCCATTGGACGAGGATCATTACGGCGGGTATATCAACTATATCAATACGATTCCAGATACATATCTAGATTTCAGATAGATAACGCCTCGCTTCTAATGCAAACATAACGACTATTTTCTACATAGTTTTGAAAGGTGGTTAGAACCCTACTGGGTGTTAGCCATTGAATGTAGTCGACATGGTGGGATTGACATACCTGTTTCGGTGTTACCCTCACCCATACTCTTGCTACTGCTGCTGCCACTTTGAATTGAACCCAGAATACCATCCATATAGGAGGCACCGCTCCATTTCTGATGCGTGAGGACATCTACGCCAAGCTCCTTCTCGCGTGATTGGACGAGACGCACATAGGCAAGCATTCCCTCGTCTTTGAAGGCGCGCGAGAGCTCGGTGGTGATGGTGGCGTTGGTGTGAAGACCAGCCAGAGAGATCAACTGGAGAACGAAACTAAAGAAAAGTCAGCAATTACGAAACAAACATTTAAAACCAGAGGAATTTCATACCCATGCCTGGCAATGTCCCAGATAAACGATTTCAAGGTCGCCTCAGTAAATCCCTGAGCCATCCAGTTGAAAGATGGACTAAGGTTGTAGACAAACTTTTTGCCCGGGAAGTGCTTGTGCACATTGGCAGCAAGCGTAGCAGCGTTCTCAACGTTGGCATCCCCAGTTTCAACCCAGAGAAGATCAGCATAAGGAGCAAACTCGTTGGCTCGCTTGGTCGCCGCAGGGAAGCCGGCCTTGTAGTGATAGAAGCCTTCACGAGTTCGAGGAACATCGCATGACCAGACAACGGGCTTATCAGTAAGAGTGTTGGCAAGATCGCGACGCTTGGTCATGGAAAGGTCAGGGTTGGCCTTGACCTGCTTCCAGTACGTGTTGATTGCATCTTGAGATGCGCCTTGAGCTTTCAGATGGGCATCGACAGCTAGAATTGTTAGACCTAAGTATAGGGAATGCAAGAAGAAGGCGGCAAGACTTACCCTCGTCAAGTGTGACTAGTTTGTGGCTCGTGACCCATTTGCTCTCAAAAGCATCAATCTCTGCGCCAGAAACACCTTCGGCTTCCATCGCCTGAAGGGTCTCAGAGAGAGGTTCAACATCTTCGGTCACACCAAGGATGAATTCATGATCACGGACATCGACCGCGCTGCTGATGAGTTTTCCACTTTCTGCATCAGATCGAGCAATGACGAGTGTCTCCGTGCCCATCAAATCCCACTGAAAGCGTGCGGCGACTAAACGGTTGATATGCTCACCAACTGGCACAAGGACTTTTCCAGCCAAATGACCACATTTCTTTCCTCCGTGTAACTGATCTTCAAAATGCACGGCGGCGGCACCTCTTTCAGCAAAAAGTTTGGCAAGCTTAATCACAGCGGAAAGACCTCCATGGCCCATGTCGCCATCGGCAACGATCGGGCGCAAGTAGTCCACGTATTCTGTCGCCGCTCGTTGTTCAGGGCTTAATTTCCGTCGGGCGTCCCAATGTTTCCGGTCATGTAATTGTTGCGCCTTGAAAAGTCTTTCCACTTGGTTTGGTACTGTATTATAAGGATAGTCGCCGAAATCGGGAGATACTTCGTTTGTGGTCGTCAACAGAGAGGAACAGGCCCAGCCAGAGATATATAGAATTTCCTGGTTTGGAGCTTGTTGTGTCATTTGCACTGGATCGATGGCGCCCACTGAAACAAAAGTCAGTCCCCATATTCATGTAAAAAGAGACGAAGCATCTTACTTGTATGAACTGGTTTGCCCTCTGCAGCTCGTTCGTTCAACAAATTGAACAGTTTCCTAGCCATGATTGAGCTTGGATATGTCTGTTGCAGCGCCCCGCGCTTGCTGACGACATCCGCCGCACTGTATGGACGTTTGATTCCCTCATAACGAGGAGTCTTCCACCACGCCTCTACCTCCTTCACTTGTTCTTCAAACAACGCATTTTCAGCATCGCCCGCTTTTTCTGCCGTGGACAATAATTGGAAAGAGTCGGAAGGAAGTGATATGGAGACCGGGGGAATGACGGGCGGTAACGATGAGGACATTCGGACGAAGCTGTACACTGGAGCTCTGGAGGTAACGATTGCTGGGCGGAAAGGCCGTCGAGGCAGTCGACGCGCGACGTTGCGAATCATGGTAGAATGAAACAAAGGTTAACTGCTGTCGGATTGTAAGTCTGTTCTCGCAGTTATTGATACTCTGGAGTAATGGAGAGCTTATTTGGCTCCGCGTGTGGCGGGTGTTTGATGCGAGATCGGATGAAAGGTCCCACCAGTGTCAAGTGCCAGTATGGAGTACAGTACTAGTAGTACGTAGTATGAGTAGCGCTTCATTGACTCAGGAACAGTATTATGCTCTTTGACGGAGGACAACTTATGACACAAAGAATGAGCGATATTCGGTCCGGCGGAGCGAGGTCTCTCCAATAATTCCGCAGATGCCGTTGGATGCGCAGAACTGGGAAGGAGGGACCTCGGCTCCCCGCGGCCAACCGACACGGAGAAACGGGCCACCATTACGCTGATCTGTATGTGTGTAATTTATTCTGTATGGGTATTGTGGTATGTATGGTGTATGTAACAATACTCCCGCCATGCAGGCAGCCTACTGTTTGTGACTTGTCTACTGTAGTAACTGGCGTACCTGCTTCTGCTTGCCATTTTCTTTCTTTCTTTCTTTCTTCTACATCGAGCACGACCAGTCTCTTTATATCACCTCTTTGACTCCACCTCTCCTCAGTCATTGCGATCAGATCGTGACTCTACTCACTGTGTCATCTCAACCCCGGATTACTATACAATACCCCGCATCTCCAGATAAGCTGCCATCTGACATCCACTGCCATCCAACATGTTGTCGCCGGCCAGAAGCGCTCGCTACAGCCTAAAGCTAGCTCAAGTACGTTCACACCCATAATTAGTATCAACTTATTTATTCATTGACATACAAAATAGGCTTCTTCCCGCCCCTTGGTTGTATTTACTCGCGGCTATGCCACAGCTGAGCCGGACCTCAAATCCACTCTCAAAGAAGTCATCCCCGAGAAGAGAGAACTTCTCAAGCAAGTCAAGGCTCGTGGAGATGAAAAAATCGGAGATGTAACAATCTCCAGTGTCATCGGAGGCATGCGCGGTCTCAAGGCCATGGTCTGGGAGGGTTCTGTTCTCGACGCCAACGAAGGAATCCGATTCCACGGACGTACTATCAAGGACTGCCAAAAGGAACTTCCCAAGGGAACCTCAGGCACTGAGATGCTTCCCGAAGCCATGTTCTGGCTTTTGTTGACTGGAAAAATCCCTACCACGACACAGATTCGCGCCTTTTCTCGTGAATTGGCCGAGAAATCGTACCTCCCTCAGCACATTTTGGATCTTTTCAAGTCTTTCCCCAGGGACATGCACCCCATGACTCAGCTTTCTGTTGCCGTTGGAGCTCTTAATACTGAGTCTAAATTCGCCAAAGCCTACGAGAAGGGTCTCCCCAAGGCTGACTACTGGGAGACCACTTTCGACGACAGCATTTCGTTGCTCGCCAAGATTCCCCGTGTCGCCGCCCTCGTCTTCCGTCCTAGTGAAATCGATGCAGTCGCCAACCAGAAACTTGATGTCAACCAGGACTGGTCCTACAACTTTGCCGAACTCCTCGGAAAGGGTGGAAAGGAGAACGAGGATTTCCACGATCTTCTTCGGCTGTACCTCGCCCTTCACGGTGACCACGAGGGTGGCAACGTCTCTGCCCACGCTACTCACCTTGTTGGCAGCGCTCTTAGCGACCCCTTCCTCAGTTACAGCGCTGGTTTGCTTGGTCTTGCTGGTCCTCTTCACGGTCTTGCCGCTCAAGAAGTGCTCCGCTGGATCTTGGCCATGCAGGAAGACATTGGCACCAAGTTCACCGACAAGGATGTAGAGGATTACCTCTGGAGCACTCTCAAGTCCGGTCGTGTGGTTCCTGGTTATGGACACGGTGTTTTGCGTAAACCCGATCCTCGCTTCGAAGCTCTTATGGACTTTGCTTCCACTCGTCCTGATGTGCTCGCCAATCCTGTTTTCCAGCTTGTCAAGAAGAACTCTGAAATTGCGCCGGGCGTCTTGACCCAACACGGAAAGGTATGTCTTTTATAACTTCTTTCAGACGAAATACTAACGGAGAATAGACCAAGAACCCCCATCCTAACGTCGACGCTGCCTCCGGTGTACTCTTCCACCACTACGGCTTCCAGCAGCCTCTCTACTACACTGTCACATTCGGTGTGAGCCGTGCATTGGGTCCTCTGGCCCAACTCATCTGGAGCCGAGCTCTAGGTTTGCCCATTGAGCGTCCCAAGTCCATCAACCTTTTGGGCCTTGTTGGAAAATAAGCCAATACTGGATAGATTGGCCATGTGAATTCCGTCAAAAGCGAGCTTGAGCATGTGTATGAAAGATTTGATGATTTGTATTTCAAGGCATTTCAACTATTGAAATAGTCTACTGCAGTCGCGTTTGAATACCATAGAATTGATTGATCCTAATATCTACCCCCGTAATGCGTTGCTTACGGAATTATTCATAGAATGATGTAAAGTACATTACAACCTCGCCTCCCTTGAGACAAGCAAATCCCACTCCTTCTGCCCAAACTCAACATATTCATCTGCCCCCGGCACCAACCACATCAACCGATCATCCACTCCCTCCGCGTCTTTCGTCCCTTTAAGCGCAGGATCAACCCCTTCCTGTCTCAGAGGCACCTTATTCTGTTTATTATTATGCATATGCCTCGACCCATTCTGAATCCTCAAAAACACAGGCACCGCGTACCGCGGAAGTTGCGAGCGCACAAATCGCGTGAAACCCTTCCAATCAAACTCCTTTTCACTAACCGCCAGATCGATCGCAGCACATCCTGCCCTCCCTTCGTGATTAGGGACCAGGACGCCGTAGACATTCGCTTCAGTGACGCCCGGATACCGACCAATGGTCTCCGCAACCTCAGCCGTAGAGACATTTTCACTTTTCCAGCGGAAGGTATCTCCCAGCCGATCCATGAAATACCATCTCCCATCATCCAGACGTCGCAGTGCATCGCCAGATCTGTAGTATAAATCACCCTTTTTGAACACATCGTGCGCGAACTTCTTGTTTGTTGCGGCGTCATTCTCCCAATACCCCTGAAACGCTTCCTTGTTTGGAATCGCCACCAAAATCTCACCACCTTCTTCGTAAGGTTGGCGTTTCGCAAACCCTGTTTTGGGGTCACGCCATATATCGCCCGTCTCGTAGTCAATCGCGACGGGGATATATTGATTCTTGTAAACCAGCCGCAGGAGAGCACCATGATGGCCCACGGCGCCGGCACTGAAAGGGCCACGATTAACATTCATCAACGCCAGCATTCCCTCCGAACTATTAAAAAACTCATTGACCTCCTGAACGCCAAACCTCTGCTGAAACTTGTCCCATACATCTGGCCTGAGCCCATTACCCAGAATCCCATATATTTTGTGCTCTTTATCACGCGGCGAGGGTGGGGCGTTGAGTAAATATCGCAACGTTTCGCCCACGTATATGAACCACGTAGACTCCGAGTCGCGTACATCGTTCCAGAAATTGCTCGTGCTAAATTTGCGTCCGATCGCGACGGATGTACCGCTTACGAGGCGTGCGAGAGTAAACACGGCGCCTGTGCCGTGGTAGAGTGGCATGCAGCAGTACCATCTATCGTTCGTGGGGGGTGCGACGCTTGCGCCAGTATAGAATCGGCTAGACGTGAATGCGCATCCTTTTGGTAGGCCGGTTGTGCCGGATGTGTAGATTAGCATTAGCGGGAAGGATGGCCCGACGTTCAGTCTGTATTTCTCGTCTGGTGTCGTTTTTGGAAATGAAGTGGCCTTTTGCATCACCTCGCCGAGCGACAGGGTCGTAATACCCAACTCATTCTCCAGCTGAGGTCTTACGGCCTCAATCCTTTCGCGGCAAGAGACATCATCATCGACAACCACGAACTTCGCACGCGGCACTTTGATGCAATGCAACAATCCATCTCCATTGAGGTTGTAATTTATCCCCGCCGGCGCGCATCCAATACTCATGAGCGCGAGCCATATAAACAGGAACTCGGGGCTGTTCATCAAATACACCGCAACAAGCTCACAGGGGCGAACACCCAGAGACAAAAAGTAGTGCGCGAGTTGAGAGATGATCTCGAGTGATTCGCGGTATGTGTAGGTGCGTTCTCGGGACCAGATTGCCTCCTTGTCGGGGAAGGAGAGAGCGGTGTTTTCGAAGAGGAAGAAGTTGCTTAGACGGCCGGTGGCCACTATCCATCGCGTCAGTATACCTTTTTAGGTCTTTGATGAGAGGTGGAGCGGAAAGGGGAATGAATACCAGCTCGTTTTACGGCTCTCTCGCCCCGTTTGACGTTCCAGATGGCGCTGACATCTTTGGCGATGTGCCATTTGGCGTTGATGTAGGCTACTGCTGCTGCTGTGCCTGCGACGGCGGCAGCGACTAGAGGTGCTGATACTGTTTGAGCAGACCAAGTTAGTATAATCTTGAGATTACTTGATTGCTTGATTGAGGGGTTGGTGGTGTTGGTTCGGTCTGAGGTAGCATACCTTGGTCCATTTCTGAACACGCTATTCGCCGATTTTGTGAGATCAGATGCCTAGTGTATGAATGCGTTTTCGAGATTTCTGGGTAATTGAATCTCAGTTTGTGTGGAGCATATCACCATTTCCCACTCAACATCAAGATGATCCCAAGGAGTCAGGATGAAAAGAGACGAACAGAAATAAGACTAACTATATCCCGAGAGCACCGGCAATACTCTCAACAGTTTCACCATTAACTACGTCCGTAAGTGAGAGTTTGGGTTCGAGACAGCTATGAGAGAGAATTGCCAATTCCGGGGTTAGTGCCCTAAAAGAGCGGAGTAGCATCCCCGCACCCCCGAGCAAGGAAAAGCCGAGGCTTCTTGACTACTTTCTGGTTATTGATTGGTAGAGCAAGTCATAATGATAATTGGATCATACGTAATTAGGGAGCTACCCTAAGGAAATAGGTGCATATGGAGCATTCTGAAAATTGTCTTAGACTTCTAAATGCGTACATATCGGTGAAAACTGAGAGATGAAGAATTTCAACAGGGATCTAACATCTAGATTGAGAGGGAAAATAAACAGCGAGTTGATTACAAAGTTAGACTTCAAAAGTTGTATTAGCTTATCTTAGGTGATGTTTCTACAGCAAAAGCTGCGCTAAAGTGATTATGTGAGATTCTCAATCAGGGCTAACAAGATTGCCTAATAGAGAAATTCCCCGATTCAGCTCTTGCATGGACTTCTTAGTCTAGTCTAGATGAGTCAGAGAAGAGATGGATATTTCGCATATCACGTATAAATTCTTGCAGAACCAAAATTAATTGAATTCATCTGTCCATCGTGAGCAATCTAATCTACAATCTGTTGGGAAAAAGATGCCTCGGCACTTTAGTTTCCGGCTATACCTACACGGAGTAGGTATTAGGGCTAAACCGTCGGCCAGGTAAAATCAAACACAACACCAGCCGCATAACACAAGACCTTCAACTGATTAAACCGACTCTGCAACTCACGCGCCGAAACATGTACATGCTCCCCCCCATCTCTTAGTGGGAGTGACTTGATCCAATCATCCACAATCTGTTCTGCGACGCAGCGAATGCGCTGTTTTGCGTCCAGTTTGTCGTCTGTCCATAAGTCGTGACGGCATCGGATGCGTGAGATGATGTCGAAACATGCCAGAATCGCGGACGGCGCGATGTCGACGTAGTCTATTGCGGCGATGCGGTTGCCGTAGAACATTTTGAAGGCGTCACGGGCTTCGTGGTCGCCGGATATGTAGCGTAAAGCTGCGGCGTCTTGATAGAAAGATAGTCCGTGGATAGTAAACGAGCCGATTCTGTACCTTGCGCCGATGAGCTTTTCCGCGTGCGCGAGGCGGCGTTTGAGG
Source organism: Talaromyces verruculosus (assembly GCA_038993655.1). Taxonomy (NCBI): domain Eukaryota; kingdom Fungi; phylum Ascomycota; class Eurotiomycetes; order Eurotiales; family Trichocomaceae; genus Talaromyces; species Talaromyces verruculosus. Next base: position 61,629 of record JBBVQN010000033.1, on the reverse strand, counting down.
TTGAGTAGATCCTTTTTGTGGGAGGAGAGGCTGGCGTCTTGTTGGGTTGTTTTGTTGAGGAGGGATATCGCTTGTTGGTGGACGCCTTCGATGGAGAATTCAGAGTCGTTGGAGGGAGGGCTGGTGAGGTCCTGGCTGTGAGAGGCGGTAAGGCGATGGGGGGAGTCGTAGGCGCTTTCTGAGAGACGTGCTCGTTCGAGTGGTGTGGGTAGGGTTGTTGTGGAATGGCTGCTTCTGTGGGAGAAGCGCATTCTCTGGGATTGAGGTTGAGAGGCAGGTCTTTGCTCGTTCGTCATGCTGATCTGTCGGTTCATGGTATCAGCCAGCTCGTCGATACGGAACCGCATCGATAGTTGCCGAGTCGCAAGTGCTTCAGTCAGAGATTGGAGGTCTTCCTTGTTCAACCCGTCTGCATTTATCTCAGTAGGCTGTGGCTCATCTTTCGGAATTCGGGATTGAACATCGTCGAGTCTAGTCTCGAGTCTGTCAACACGAGGCTGCAAAACCTCATGTTTGAACCGCTCCTGATCGCGCAGAGTATCCTCGAGCGTATCAACTCTAGCCCTCAACGATGGTATCAAATTCAAGTCAGAGTCCTTGTCATAAGCACACTGCTGTCGACTCTCCAGAAACGAGGCAAGTCTGGTATTTAACTTCTCGATCATCCCACTTAAACGGCGCTGTTCTTGCGCTTGCTTTTTTGCCTGCTCATTCTGCGATATCAAGATTTTGTTTATTTCGTCGTTCTGTTTGCGGACAATCTGCGCGAGGAGCTTGACGATGTTGTCTTCACTCAAGTCTGCGTCTTCGAGGTCCGGCAGGGTCTGGGCAAGACTGTCGTCTTGTTCGTCGCGCCGTGTAGTGGACGTCATTTTCATGTCTGATGTAGCAGTCTTGAATGCGCTGGTAGAAATAAAAAGTTCAAGTATGATAACTTGGTTTGACGCGTAAAGTGACAGACAAAAGTTTCAAAACTTCAGACGAGGCCGAGGGGCAACAAAGGATGGCCCACAAAGGAAATACAAACATGTGTCATATCTTCACTTTCTTTCTAGACACCTCTTTCTTTCATCCCTTATCGTACGGCATATAGTGTATCAGTCATCAAGTATTTCATGTCATTCTCGGCGTGTTCAACGGAGAATGCATCATCACACTCGAACCAGTGGATTTCCGAGCCATCAACTGAGGGATGGTGAGTTCTTCTCGACACCCCTCTTCAAGTCGTACCATACATCGCATTAAACAACTGGCCATTATGTGTCGGTTCCCAGCTATCACGTTTATGCGCACAAACGTATGTCAATGTACGTATCCGCATATCGGCACATATTCTGCAATGCATGTCTTGCAGCGCTCCGCAGCGCTCTGTCTAACGTGTCTCGGATGCTGGGAATAGCTTCAAATCCCTTTTCCTTTGTACGTTAACTTACCAGATTAGGACTGTACTAAGCCTCCGCGCAAGCTTATATACGGCCTACAAACCCCCCCATTGGTTAGCTCTAGAAATCAGTTATCAATTGAGGTTATTTACACATATTGATCAGCTCAATCAGTGTAGGCTAGTTGGATAAGCCTTACGGCAAATTTTGCTGCGTCAAAAGCCCCGTTAAACCAACATCATGTCTAGAGCTATTACTATAGTTTCATCCAGTAAAATTGGAATCGACTATACGTAGTATAAGATGTTCCAAACATGATAGACAACAGATCGACGATCCAGCCAATCATATCGCTCGCTCGTATCAGATCTAGATCTCCAGTCAAGATCCGCGCTAAGCCCAAAGAGTCTATTTAGTCTCAGTCGCTCCACCAGTTCTTCTTCTCTCTTTCTCTTGCACTTCTTGTCCAACTCTCTATATATCCATACCCTGTGAGGTACATTGTATATACGCCATGGCCGAAGAAAAGGAAGCTGAATCCCAGCCCCAGACGCGCTACCTTATCCGTCAGCCATTGGCGCTCCAATGGTTCGACAACGGGAAGCTCGTTAAACGATGCGAACAGGAACGACAGGCTGGTCCGTCTTTACACCCCTACGCTAGAGAAGAATACTGATTGATTGTATCAGGCCGCTTCGAACTCTTTCTCGACTTGCTGTACGTCGCCATCCTCGCCAACTTCGCCGAAAGTCTCGCCGAGGACGTCACCGGCGTCAAACTCGTCAAATACATCGTACGCCCTCTCTTTCTGCTTCACATATCCCAGCTGACACAGAATGAAGTTGATTCTCGCCCCCTCATGGCACGTCTGGTCCGACCTCCGCGAACTCATGAACAGCTTCTACAACGACGACCTCCTCCAACGCATCCTCATCCTTTGGATCATGGCCGTCCTGATCGTCTACGGCAACAACGCGCCCCTCGTCGACGAAGAGATCTCCGCCATGCGCTCCACCGTCGGCGCATACATGGTTGCGCGCATGACCGCCAACTCGGCACACCTGTTCTACTCGTTTAGCAGCTACCATCACCGCGCGCAACAACGGCTTTGGTTCGTGATGTCGTCTCTCGCGTTGTTGGTGTATATTCCGCTGTACTTTGAGAGTGTCTCACTGCGTAGTAAGATTGCCGTTGCGGCTGTGGCCGAAGTGCTGGAAGAAGGGATATGGATGTTCTGCTACTCGCCGATCGCGAAACGGATGCTCCGCGCGCGGTACACCACAGCCGTCGATATTGCGCACGAAATTGACCGTTTCGCTGCATTCTACATTATCGCGCTCGGCGAGTTTCTATACACCATCATCGTCGGCTCGCCCGCCGCCGTCGGATTCAATTTGTCGCTGCTCAGGGCTGTGTGGACGCTCGTTATTGCATTCTGTCTCAATTGGATGTATGTCCATAACGACTGCTCGATTGATTATACACATCCGATTAGGCATAGTGTTGGCCGGGCGTTTACGTGGGTTTCTCTTCATTTGCCTCTGATCGCTAGTTTGCTCGCTGGCGGCCATGTTGCGGCTGCAAGTGCCAAGTCGTCTTACGACAGTAACACCGGCAGTAGCAGCAGTAGCAGTGGCAGCCACAGCAGCGAGAAAAGATCCACCACCAGCGAAGCACAAACCCAACCCTTCGACGACGGCCAGCACTGGCTTCTCTGCGCCAGTCTCGGCGTAGGTCTCTTCGTGCTCTACGCCATGGCACTCCTCTACTCCTCCAGCGACGGCGACTGCCATTTCATTCTCCCCAAACACTATCGCATCATTATGCGGCCCGTCGTCGGTCTAATACTGGTGCTGCTTCCGCTCGCGAAATCACTGAATTTGACAGAGACGTTATCGGTTATTATGGCCCTGGTGGTGTTTTGCCTCATCTGGGAGAATGTGACGAGTTTGCAGAAGGGGGCGAAGATTTGGGAGGTTTGGAGGGATACGGGGTATCCTGAAGGTGGCAATCGGGCGCACAAACATGGTGGTGGTGGTGTTACGGATGATAATAGAGAGGGGGGTGCTGAATTGGGACGAGGGTCTGAGGGGACAGAGAATCAAGGTGCAAATGATGGTGTTAAGGGATGAAGTTGGTTGACTTATGTTTTGAACATACTGCTATATAATACTACGATACCCACATATACATATACCTAATGAATTGTTTTGATTCGCTCTAGCTAGCATCTATAAACACAAACATACACGGTCGATAGACCTAACTGGTTTATCGGCTGTAGGGCGCAATAACAGCATCCGTCACATAAAGATCAACATATTTATCCACATCCGTATTCTCAAGCTCCTTCTGATTCCAGCCCAGCTCAAGCAAATGCTTGACACGCGTAGCATCGAAATGAGACTCAATGTGGCGCTTGTACTTGGCGAAGATTTCGGGCTTGGCTTCTTCGCGACGGAATTTGTGGCCCAAGGGTGCTTCGACGACGACTTCGTCGAGGACGGTGCCGTCGTTGAGGGTCACCGTGAGTGCGTTGGGGATTGTGCGCTTGGAGGGGTCGTGGTAGTCCCTTGTGAACTGGGGGTCTTCGACGCACTTGATGCGTTTGCGGAGGTCTTCTAGGAGTTCGGAGGTGGCGGCCTCGGAGCCGTCGGCGTAGTCTTGAGCGGTCAAGCGGTTGAAGACGAGCATGGTCGCAACCATGTACTAGGCTACGTTAGCAGATACTCTAATTTGCACGTCAAAGATACTGACCTGAACGCAGTGGTCACGGTCGGCAAAGTTGTCCATGGCCTTGAACTGCTTGTCGATAATGCGGATGCAAGCCTCGTGAGTGCGGTTGGTGATCTCCTTGATGTCTTTGGCGGTCTTGCCAAGCTCAGCAAGCTTCTTGTTGATGACCTGCGCACATTCAATTGCAGTTTGAGAGTGGAATTCAGCTTGAACACGTTAGCCTTTGCACAATACAGCGAGAAAGGAAGGCAGGGCGTACCAGGATAGGAAACCTTGAAGAGGACGTTCTCCATGACATAGCTGCCATAAGGACGCTGGAACTCAAACTTCTTGCCCTTGAAAAGGTTGTCGTAGAAACCCCAGACAGGAGCGCTCAAAACAGTAGGAACACCACCCTCACCCTTGAGAACCTTGAGCACAAGGTTCACAGCACGCTGGCAAGCATCACCAGCAGCCCAGGACTTCCTGGACATGGTATTGGGCGAATGACGGTATGTACGCAGACTCTGACCATCAACCCACGCCTGCGTAATCGCATCGGCAGTCTTCTTCTCATCTAGACCCAGCAACTTGGACGTAACAGCCGCAGTCGCAACCTTGACAAGCACAACATGGTCCAAACCAACCTTGTTGAACGAGTTCTCCAGCGCAAGCACACCCTGAATCTCATGCGCCTTGATCATAGCCTCCAAGACATCACGAACCTTCAAGATCTTGCCCTGTCCAATGTTTCCACCAGCCCGGTTTGTGCGAGAAATCCAGTCGGCAACGGCAAGGATACCGCCCAAGTTGTCGGAAGGATGACCCCATTCAGCCGCAAGCCAGCAGTCATTGTAATCGAGCCATCGGATCATAGCGCCGATATTGAACGCTCCATTGACGGGGTCGAGCTGATAAGGAGTTCCGGGGACTTTGGTACCGTTGGGGACCACGGTGCCGTCCACGACGGGACCGAGCAGTTTGGTGCACTCGTGGAAGCGGAGGGCCTCCAGACCGCATCCAAGGGTATCCAAGAAGACGAGACGAGCGGTGTCAAACTGTCCATATTAGTTTCAATTCTTCGTTTCTGTTTGGGCGAAGAACGCACTGCAAGCTCGGAGTCGACTTTGTAATTGTGGATATAATCAGCCATATCCTTAATCTCGGGATCATATTCCCGCACCAACACGGGGGCAGCTTGCAGAGGCGACATTGTCGAAAATTTGGATATCTGACGGTTCAATGTAGACGAATTGGAGAGTGAGCTGGTACGCAGAGCGCTGGGTGAAGAAATCAAAGATCGCGACAGGGCGGGGGCCTGGGAGATGCGGGAGGAAAGGGCCAAAGTGCGGGGAGCCCGGTGGCCGATGGCAGACGTCCTTCGTAGAGCTGCTGTACCCGCCGACATGATTGTCTTTTTCAGAAGTGAATTGTGTGGGTAGTAGAGGAAATAAACGACTCAATGTCGTTGGGCAATTGGACAAGTTCAATGGATAGATATAGACCTGAAATCGGAGAATAAACCAGCGTAACAGGAGGAAGAAAGAGAAGAAGAAGAGTTGTTGACCGAGGCTGGGAAGGCAGCTCCTTCTCTCCGTCAGCTTGACGTTTAGCTCGTTCGTACGTGTATTGCGTATTTCAAGCGTAATTTACCGTCTTTTTGGACTCCAATCTATGGGCCCCACCTACCGAGGTCCATCAGCCGCGGCCAACCGAAACATACCATTACATACCAGGAACATCTCTCGACCAGATTGTTCCTGAACAGTGGAAGTAAATTGTTAAGACTCAATTGACCTGGAGTAGCATCTCAAAACTTCATTTGATTCAATTGATATTTCCTAAGCTCAAAATACATAGCACAAAAATAAAAGCCTCAAGCTAGTTGGAAAAGCATGTGGGGACTCTGGGGAGAGCACAAAGTATGATAACGTATTTTTCATCTGATAACCTTCCCCGAGATAACCTATGCAGATCCTCCGAAGACCGGAGAAATTCAACCAAATGCCTTTGAAGCTCTCCCAAACCCCTGGCCTCATCTTCAAAAGGACCTCGATCAAGCGAAGAACAGAAAAAAGTCCTCCGATCGGTTTCGAGACAAAAGACTTTGTGGCTGAATTTTGCGGTCTCGGACAACGAAGCGAAGCCAAGGTAAGCGGCTATGGAACCGTCTGGCACAACATGACTCACGACACCTTCCCCAATGACCAGCTCAGTCAATAACAATTGGCTCGCTGTACTCGTTGTAGTCCTTTCCGTCAGTCTCCTGAAGTGACTCTATAGCAGCCCGAAAGATAACCTCTGCGAGACGAGGTGGAACAGAATTACCAACCTGCTTTTTCGCATAAGCAGTTGGAAAAACATACTGGATAGGGAAAGTCTGTAGACAAGCCAATTCACGGATTGTAAACGGTCTAAGGCCACTGGGATGGTAATTTCCCTCTCCGCCACCGCACGTTATCGTCTTGGCGAGCGTATTTTCATCGTATGGAATCCGGGTCCGGCCATCTTGGAATGCAATATTGTCGGGATCATGATTATCGGCAAGACGGGGTATGTTGCTAATCGCATCTTTGATGGTGACATAAGGCAATGCATCTGGTCCGTGAGTAGGTGCTGGGAACGCAGGTAGTGTCTCTCCTGGTCTAAGAGTACGTCAGCAATATCATAAGCGTATGTAGGACATTCGAACTCACCCCGCGGCAATAATGAATAGGCGTTTACGCATCTGAGGAACTCCATACTTGGCACATGGTATGGTCTTGCTGTGAATTGAATACCCAAGCTCCAGGAAATCTTGAATCATTCGAAGGAATGTCTCTTTGTGCCTTGACGGCACGCCAAATGTCTCTTCAATCGTATGGATCCGCGGCTTCACCTTTTGGACCATGTTGAACGCGCTAAAAATAAGGGACGAATTTTCCTCGTCCCGCTGCTGGTTATATGACCTTGTATGCGCAGGGCTGAACGGTTGGCACGGAGGAGAGCTATGGCTAATGTCGACCTGTGCGTCGTCATCCTGTAGAGAAAGCCAGCTATAAAAGTCTGCATGAAAGCACGACGAATGAACAAAATTCGTACGCCAGGTCTCGCACGCAGCTGCGTCCATGTCGATTCCATACTTGACTCGTAACCCAGCTTGCCACGCACCGACAGATACTCCCCCAGCTCCACAAAAAGCATCTCCAAAAGAGTATTGTCTCCGCATCTTCAACGATTTTTCAGCCTTCTCACGGTCGCCTTTGAGAAGTTTGGACAAGTTGACTGCTTCAGAGCCGTATGGGATAGTCTTTCCTCTCCATTTTCTGCGTATGACACTTGCAGGGCTTCTGGCTTGGTGATCGGCCTCTTCGAACGTAAGATACCGAATAATCCATTCTCCTTTCTCTGCAGTCTTCTGCCAAACCAGTCGACATGCATACGAATTATATGCCTGTCCAATACGCGATCGCCATGGACGATTCGTCAGCACAATATTGACAACATCTAAAACAGCAGAAAGGGGGACCTCTCTTTCGAGGTGCAGCTTTCCATCCGCGTCCTTTTGGACCAACCAGCATAATTCCATGCTTCGTTGGGGGAAAGGACTGTCCATGTCTGTCAGCCTTTTAAAGTATAATCCTCGAAGATATATGTCGCCGTTGACCAAACGCAGGATTTGCTGGATCTTCATGAGATGATCACCAGTTAACTCGACGGCCATTCCAGGTGTGAGTCCGTTATAATCTTCGAGGAAAGTCGTGGCTGGATGATCAGCGGCTGGGCCAGCTTTGTTGGAGTCGGCGTCCCAACTTTCTAGAAGACTTTGTAGCTGGTCATCGTCGAGGTAGTCGTCATCATCGAATTGTGTTGTCTCTAATGGATCACTCATCGAACCGCGTTCTGTGTCGGAGGAGAGTTCTGCGTCATCATCGTCGAGGGTAAGGTCAATGTGGTCGACCTTCTTCTCAACGGGTCGACTATGTCTCCTCGCTGCAGTCGGTCGAATCGGTCCCTGCTGGACAAGAATGTTCTGATTGAGGGTCGCAGATATGTTGATGACAGGCCCTGAAGACGGACGCTTTCGTTGCTGGCTGTCTGTTTCCATGTTGATCCCTCTTTTTTCTCCGGATATGGTGATTCCCGTCCAGCAAGCTGGTCTCTCCGCCTCCTAGTTGAAATTACCAGCTAAATCTGGAAAAGCAAAAACCTCCGTATGACTAGAGTGTAGACTCACCGTCGACCAGGAGTAAGGTTGTGAGCTGGGATAAGAAATGAGGAGAGGATGCGAATAAGCTAGATAGCAGCTATTTCAACAGTGGACAGCAGTTTCCGTTGAGAATATTAGAATATAATAGCAAGGCTGTGAGTCGTGGAGAAATCAATCAGTCATAAACAACAATTCACTGACCTAGCTTTATCTGTAATCGTACAAAGCCAGCTCATTGAAATCAAATGTGAAGGGAAAGTAAACTCACTGTACAGAATATTCGAAGTGGACAAAGGATCATTCAGGATTCACAAGATTGGAGATGTGCCAATGTGGATATCTGCAAAGGCTGAAGAGATGAGTTCACTGTAGGATCAATGAGAAAAGTAAGACCCAATGAGATAAGCTTACTGGTATGAAAGAGAAGCCAAGGCTATTGTAAAACCATTTCTCAGTGCCAGGTGCTTGAATCAAAAGTCAAAGTAAGGCCAAGATGAAAGCTATTCAGAATGCCAGTCAAAGTGAATGATAGCAAAAGAGTGTTGAATGAAAGTTAAAGCTCTCATGAGTCTATCCCTTATTTGGTGGCAGCCGTTGATGTCCCAGAAAGGAGACGACAGAGATCAGCTGAATCGTCCCATGTTCAAACAAAGAGAAGTCTGGCCGGAATTGTAGCCCTGACAAACGCGCCCAGCGAGAATTCAGGGGGCTGAGGAGGGATTTGAGGAAAATTCGAGGCCAGACCTTCTCGCGTTTGACTCGCCATTGTCGCGATTGCCGTTGGTGGGATGATTGTTGTAGGTAGAACATATGACAATCTTGGTATGAGAGAGAAGGAGTTCAGGTTGATGAGGAGGAGGTTCCCTCCCAACGCTGACAGAGTGCCAAATTATTCAGGCACCTACTTTGTGTACTTGCCAAGGTTATCCAAGGCAACAGCCTGGAATCCTAGGCAACCAACTGTATATAAGTCGGTTCGAGCTGCTCACTCCTCTTCCTTCCTGGACACTTTGATACTCTACAAGTACGAGTAGCCCGCGGCATCTACTCAATCCTTACACAACCGTGATAGGCCAGCGATAGCACAATGACTACCAACATTGACACAAAGTTCCTCATCATATCCGACTCACACGGACAACAATTACTCTCCAAATCCCCTACAGAACACATCGACGTCGCCATCCACTGCGGCATCTCACACAAGAATCAAAACTTGACGAATTCCGAATCACACTACAATACCTCAAGGATCTCAACGCAGACCTGAAACTAGTCATTGCCGGCAACCACGATTTTACCCTTGATGTCCCAATATTCGAAAGGATAGTCGCAAACACACTGCCACCTCTAGAGCCAGAACTTGTGCGACAGACATACGGCGATGATGCTGAAGTCAGAGACTCCTTGTTTGAGAGTGCAAAGGATGCTAATATGCTGCTTCTGGATGAGGGTTCGTATGAATTCAGACTTCGGAACGGGGCTCTGCTGAAAGTATATGCGAGCCCGTATACGCCATCGTTGGGTGGTGACTGGGCGGGCAGTAGTGGTTGGGGGTTTCAATATAATCCAAACGAGGGACATCAGTTTGATATTCCACAAGATGTCGACGTTGTGATTACTCATGGACCCCCGAAGGGAATCCTGGATTATACAGTTTCGGAGGCTTCAGAGCAGAGAGCAGGCTGCCCACATTTATTCCAGGCCGTTGCTCGTGCAAAGCCTCGCCTACATTGTTTCGGGCATATCCACAAAAGGTGGGGAGGGAAACTGGTGACATGGAAGAGGGTAACATCGGATCTGCCACCTTCTCATTTTAGGCACGTTGATTCGAGAGTCTTGAGTAACATATCGATGCTCAATGATGCAAGGCAAGAAAGGTATTTGAATTGGTTCTCGGCTGACTGCGATTTTTCTGCACAGGAGCCACAGACGTTGTTTGTTAATGCGGCACTCCAGGGGACCTTGGATATGAATCAAGTGCCGTGGATTACGAGAATTCCGCTCCCACATGCAAAAAATTAAGGCGCTAGTTGATTCATGTATAACAGATTGGAGGCCTCGACAGATTGGATTGGAGAATTGGTGTATGATGAATTGCATTGTATTCTACGGAGTGTGACTGTATCTATATACCGACTTCTGATACGTTCAACCGAGCCTGGACACATATATAATTAGCGCATAACTTCATGAAAGAAAATGCATCGTATCAAGCATCAAATGAGTAATTGAGTCAGTCCAATGTTTGTCCGCAATGTTGTTCGGAAGTCTAACATCTAAAAAAAAATTGGTGTTCATCATAACAACGGGAAGGGGGGAAGAGTGTGGCAAGTCGATAGTCACCTTTGAAAAAACTAACAGCCATTTTATTTTCATTGGCGAAAAAAATAGACCAGACATAGAGCAGTGCCACATGGCTACTCGATCGTGAATGTGAACTTGTTGAAGTTGAAGCTTGAAAATTCGAAGCTAAAATTCAATCAGACGGAGAAATAGTTCATCCGGCTGTTGTTTACGCTTTGCCGTTTGTGGGTTAGTGTGCCACACCTGTTGACCGAAAGCTTCGCCTTCGACTCTGCGAACCTACGTACCTCCAAGATCATCTCTCTCTGTCATCAGACTAATTTTACGCTTATGTGACATTGAACCAGATTAAAATTTTCTACATGCGAAGTAAACTTTGGCTATTTAGAAACCATCGATTTTCGATGCTTTAGTAGGCTTTTTTGACCATCAATACTCACTGCCAGTAGACTATCTGAACTTCCAACCTCACTGCTTTGCTGCCGGACTCTGATTGCTAAATGCACTCAATCTCAACAGTTGAACATATGCTCATACTCACCACAGGCTACTTCAGTGTCAACAGACCAGGCCGGTAAGGCAAGGCATTATAAGCCTCCCCATTGGAGCTAGGGGATCGACCCTGGTAAAGGAACTGCAAATTGCACGGGTCGACGGGCATCGTATGATCAGCGCTGCTCCGAATCAGGTCACCGCTGCTGATATCGTTGGTCCAGCTAGCACCGCTATTCGCCTTGCCGGCGAACGGAGCTGACTCGGTGGTAGCCTGTGGAGTCCATGTGCCGCTTAGACTGGTGGCCGTGAACGAGCGGAAGAACCGTCCATTTGCGCCAATCGCTTCTACGATCATGAGATACTGGTTCTGTCCTTCGACGGAATACACCTGCACAGCCTCAAACAGGTTGTACTGCGAATCGCTAAGGACCACCGTCGCTGAGGAGCCAAAGTTGCCCGGGAAATTGCCGATGGGCATACTGGCGCGGTAGATTTTGCCGTTATCCCCAGCAAAGAACAGATACATGTTCGTGGAGTCACCGATGATGGCCGGGTCAATAGGCGCTCCGCTGGACAAGGATCCGGAGTAGAGCGGCTGTGCTGAGGACCATCCATTCGCATTGGTGGGGTCGCTGGACGTCTTGTAACAGAATGGAGTTGCGCACCATTCATACGCGAGCACCCAGATGTTCTTGGGAGTGAAGTAAAAGAGGTTAGGTGCGACGGCTCCCGCGCTCATTGTGTGCTGCGTTGCGGAGCCCATTGACGACCAGTCTGAGAAGAGCGAGAAGCTCAGGGAGCCGTAGCTTTGTCCACTATTGACTTCTGACGCGTACACGAGGTGTTGGCCGTTGTATGGGACGTGAGTGAAATCTTTCAGAGCGATAAGTCCGGACGCTGGCTTGGCTAGAGAGCCGGTTGATGTCCAGTTGTATGTTTCTGGGAGAGCACATGAGGCCCTTGGTGAGTTTGTTTGAGCCTCATCCTTGGGTAGTGCGAGGCCAGACACAACTGGCAGGACTAGCAGAAGGGCAGAAGCTTAGGGAAGTCTGGTTGTCCTAACACAACATCACGGTGGCATAGTCCGTCTATCACTCTCTATTTATAATGCTTCTCATCCGGTAAATTGTTTGTGAGGACTCGGCACGAAAAGCAGAACATATGCGATTAGCCTTCCCACCATACTGAAACAATCATCTAGTGCTCTGATCGGTAAATTGTTTGTGAAGACTTGGCCCCAAAAGCAGGAGATATAAGATTAGGCTAATAGGCAGATATGATCTTCAATATTCCACTTATAGGGTCACAGAGTACCTGAGTATTGCATGAACTAGTCTTTAACCCATACCTATGCCGGCAATTAACGACAGCCGTCGATCAATCTTGAATGCGGAGAAATCCTGAATTGTTTACCAAAAGGGAATTTGAGGCTCTCGGAATATCGGCCAAACATGTTTCAGACATATTTAAGCTTATATAGGCTCATATCAAAGGCAGATTAAAGTAGGACCGCTGCGAGATCCACGGCCTTTCCTTTTTTGGTATTCGAAAGTGAATACGTAGTATACTGACACACTTTCCGAAAGTACATTTCATTTTGTTGATGGCTTTATTCTTTGTTGTATTTATTGGTATGTAAATCATATAGATCAGTAAAAGGTGCAGGCATCGATGTTGGAGGTACGGCTATTACATCATCGTCGCGGGACCTAACTACCCCTTAAGCATAGTCTGGCTCATCTTCAATGCTCCCGTCTACACTTCATCAATACGGAGACCCCTGCGCACAGCATTTCAATATTCGCTTGATTAGAGCGATTTCTTGTCGCATTTTCCCGGATTTACGAACGGAGATGCGGGTTACACGCTCCATGACGACGTCCTCGACGACGTCTGACCAGCCCACCGCACCTGCAACGTCGACCCACAAGTCAAAGAAGTCAACATCATCCAGGGACAAAAATCGGAAACCGCCATCCTCGACACTCAAGTCTTCTTTTCCAGTCTCAAAGTCAAGTACTGCATCAACTAAGAAAAGAAAGTCTGCTATCAACGAAATTGATATCAATGCACTTCCACACAACATTGGAAAACCCGCTGCACAAACCGTCCGAGATGCACTGGACGGTCCGCGGGATATCAAGAATGAGACGCTTTCAGCTCAACCAGCAAAACGCATCAAACTAGAAAGTGTGCCACAAGTGGCTGAAACGGAAGACGTGGAACTCGCCAAAAACAAAACCAAAAAAAGCGTCGCAAAATACGGCCTCACACCTGGAGTCAGCCCCTTCCCAGACTTCCCGCATCCCACAGCCCAGGAATGCGAAGAAGTCAATCGTCTCTTATCAACACTGCACGGAGAAGTCAAAGCTCCGACAGAAGTGCCTCAGCCTTCACTTACAGTAACTGGCTGCGGCGAAGTACCCTCCGTGCTAGACGCGCTGATCCGCACTGTTCTCAGTGGCGCAACTACAGGCGCCAACTCAGCTCGAGCATTCAAAGGTCTCGTCGACGAATTCGGCATCCTTGAGAGTGGCATTGGAAAGGGGAGTGTGGACTGGAATGCAGTCCGCGTTGCGCCCATTAATGATGTGTTTGAAGCCATGAAAAGTGGTGGTCTGGCAACCACTAAAAGCAAATACATCAAGGAGATTCTAAGCATGGTCTATGAAGAGAATCTAGCCCGGAAGGCGGCGCATCTCAAATCCGAAGAAGAACCGGGGACCTCCGGGCCCGCTGGCGCAGAGCATGAATCCAAGGCGCAGAAAGAAGTCGAGATCGCACTAACAGATGAGAATGTGTTGTCTCTGGACTGGATCCATGCCTTAGACAAAGAAGAGGCAATGCTCGAACTCATCAAATACCCCGGCATCGGACCGAAGACCGCCGCTTGTGTGGTTCTGTTCTGCCTCCAACGGCCCTGTTTCGCAGTCGATACACATATCTTTCGTATATGTAAATGGCTAGGCTGGTTGCCGTCCTCAGACGCGAAAAGGGTCACTGAAATTACTGCCTTTAGTCATTTGGAAGTCAGGATTCCGGATCAATTGAAGTATTCGTTGCATCAGTTGTTGATTCGCCATGGGAAGAGTTGTCCGAGGTGTAGGGCGATTACTGGAGAAAAAAGTGAAGGGTGGGAAGATGGGTGTGTTATTGATCATCTTGTCAAGAGGACTGGGAAAAGGAAGGGCGGTTTTTAATTCTATTAACCACCATGTAGGTGGTCAATTTTCAATATCTGGGGTGTTTATGTACTTCATGCTTTGTATGTTTAGACTAGCCATCACGAATCTAATTTCTTATCATACTGTCCGCTAACGAAGATGTCTCCTGTATCTTCTTCATCGTTACTTCCCACGTCCGAAGACACTTCACTTGTCGTCTTTTTCGTCTCCCTACATCACATTAGTCTCAAGCCTGCAATCGATGCGAATCGTTACTCACCTTCTATGCAAAACAAGCGAAGTAATAAACCCTATCAACAGCAACGACAAAAACGTGAACGTCACAGGCCATCCTTTTCTCCATTTGGGAGCACCATAAGGACCGGCCGTTGGGAATATGAGGAGCGGAACCCAGATCTGGAATGAGTATCCGATTGTCATCATGGAGCCCTACATCACTCTGTTAGTTTAAATCTGGGTATGAGAAAGTGGGTGGCAGGCATACCAATATTAAGGCTCGTTCTTCAGAGTCATTCTTGACTATACTGTTCACGGTCGAGTAGAGGATTGGACTCAGACACCCAGAAACACCGAAGAGATACCACGCGAAGAACCTTCATAAACGTCAGCCATACTCCAAGCAGCAGGTCCACCAATGAAAAGATGCATACTTCAAACCCGTCGGAATATTCCAAATAATCATGCACAAAGTCGAGAACAAACAGCATCCAATAGCAATGCTATATATCATCCACGAAGGATACACAGCCGCAAGTGTCGTGCCCAGCCACGACACCACAATCTGAACTGCATATGTCACTGTGGGTAGATTATTGATTTGAGTCACGCTGTACGTGCCCCGGGCCTTGAGCCAGAGATTCATATAGCTAAAAGGGTAGGCGGAGATGATCATGCAACTATCCTCGTCAGCGTCCATCCATCCATTAAACCAGAAAAAGAAGAAAGGGAGGGCATACATATAACAAAACACAAAAACCCAAATATGCCACCTCCTCACCGTCCTCTTGAAAACATCCAAATCTAATTTCCCCGGCCGCCGAATTTTGGATCTCCTGGACCTCTCCTTGGCCAACGCAATATCCTCATCCGTTAGATAAAACGGCTTCGGCGAATCCGGTATACCAGGAAACACGAAATAACCGATTATCGCAACGGGGATGGTGAATATGCCGTCAATAATAAAAAGCCAGCGCCAGCCGGGCATGCCGCCGACGCCGGAGAGGTTGGTGTATGCGGCGGCTTGGAGGTAGCCACTTACCATGCTGCCCAGGGGGTTGCAGATGAACCACATGCCGGCGCGTTTGAAGAGTTCGGGGCCGGAGTACCATGATCCTGTTGTCGACAGTTAGATTCGTGATTGCGTATGGTGGTTGGGGGAAAGGGCGTACCGAGGATGAAATGCGTCCCGGCGAAGACGGGAGCTTCGAGCATACCGACCAGGAAGCGGAGGGCATAGAGTTGCTGAACATTTGTTACGCGGCTCTGCGCAAAGGTGCAGATACCCCAGAGGACTTCCAGGGTTGGGAGTAGCCATCGAGCACTGTCGACATCATCAGCCAGTGTTGCAGGTAAGGAGAAGACGGAAAACGGACAGTTTTGGGCGCGAAAGTAAAAGTAGACCAGGTACTTGGAACACGACATATGCAGTATAATAGCAAACGTTGAAGTAATTCAACTGGTTGCCGTTGAGGCTAAAGTCTTCTTTGAGACCGCTGACGTAGGCATTGCTGATATTTGTCTGGTCTAATCATGTTTAGTTGTGTTTCATTCAGGATATAATGAATACAGCAAATATGCATACCTAGATACTTGACAAAGACTATTCAAATTAGCTTTCTCTGTATGAAAAAGAAGAAAGAAAGAAGACTTACAACAAAGACAAGCAAAAACTAGAATCGATACGTCCAATTTGAACAATAGCCTAGAAAGTAGTCATTTTAGCATCCAGCTATTATGTGAACGTAATAAGAGAACCAACTTTCTTTCTTGAGAAGGATACTCTGCTGGGTACCAGTTAAATATCTCTTTTATCACTCCGAAGAGAGTCAACTGGGTTGCTTTTGGCTTGATTTCAGACATCTTATCTGATCCAGTCGATTCTTGGTATCTAGGGTAATTATCTTCTGGACATAGTGCCGCCCTCCTTCATATACAGCATTGCGTACAAGGGTCTATTAGCAAGGCCGACATGTTGCGTGTTATCGTGGCATATCGCGTCATTTTCTTTGTGGAGTTTTATATGCACATTGTGGTAGTCTAGAGTTGATAGATGTATGCAAGTACGTCCGGAATATCCATACAATTTTCTGATATATTATTCAGTACTATGCATGTATTCTCGACACGAGATACATTGTCCAGCAGATGATGTGCTATTTGGCGCCATAGCGTGTTTTGACTCGATATCCAGTATCGTTGTTTGAAAACACTCTTTAGGGCTTTCGGAGATTTACAGGGATCTCGGAGATCCGCCGACACAAATGACCATATTGAGACAGCATGGTTTAGTAATGCGATGACACAAAGCCCCAAGCCGCTATAACCTCAGAGGATATGCGGATTGCGTGCTTTAGAGCCTATTAGCTTTGGAATGCTATCTTGTGCTAGATGAGGAGGTGAGGGGTAAAACGATCGGAATAGACCGAATGATCAGATAATTGTGTATAAAGGAGTGGTTCCTACTTCTTGGCTGGCACATATCCTTCGAAAATAAGAAAGCTTGAAGTTGTAATCGAACAATCGAAATCACTTGACAGTATGCCTGACACATCGCTTGAGAAGTACGACCATGTCCCGGTCACCAAGGAGGATCGTGAGTTATCCCCATCTATAGGTCATTTTCTCTCAACTGCTTACCTTCTGGGAAATATAGTCGACTGGGCCGAGCTCATTACTCTCGATCTGAGCCTGTACGATCAACCCGGTGGTAAAGAGCAGCTTGTCAAGCAGCTCGATCACGCAGTACAACATGTCGGTCAGTACATCTATCAAATTACCTACTTGCAAAACGAGAGAGATACTGACAACAGTACGATAGGCTTCTTCTACGTCAAGAACTTCAACATCAGCCAGGAAGAGGTCGACTTTCAGTTCGCTCTAGGACGAGAGTTTTATGGGCTCCCTCTGGAGGAAAAGCTCAAATTCCACAATGCTGACGATCTCGCGAGAGGAGAGTATAACGGGTACAGACCTGCGGGACATCGCATGTAAGTCTCTTTCTACATTGAAAGTTTGATCAACATGCCTGACTCTGCAAGCCTTGGAAACGGCATCCGGGACAATGTCCAAGTGTACAATATTCCCAAATTCGATGGATATCACCACAGACCACAGCCTGATGTTCTTCAGAAACACATTTCTGAGATTGAGGCTTTTAGCCGGGTGTGTAGTAATCTCAATCGCAACAGTAATTTATCCTTGCTGACAGGTGAATCAGAAATGCCACACAGAAGTAGTCGAAAAACTCCTCCGCCTCTTCGCCATCCTCCTCGAACTTCCCGACGAAGATCAACTCGTGCGTGACCACCAATACGATGTTAAAGGAGAAGACCACCTCCGGTACATGCACTACGCTGCACGCAGCGCCGAAGAAAACAAAAAAGTAGGCGAACTATACTCACCTGGACACACGGACCTGGGAACCGTAACCCTACTTTTCCGCCAGCCTGTCGCTGCTCTTCAAATCCTCAATTCGGAAGGTCAATGGAAATGGGTTCGTCCACAGGATGGAACTATTACGATAAATACCTGTGACGCTCTTACTGCTCTTACGGGTGGGTTCGTAAAGTCTAGTATTCATCGTGTCCATGCTCCACCTCAGGATCAGGCTCACGTCGACCGTTTGGGAGTTTTGTACTTCGCTCGGTACACCTCCCCTCTTGCTAAATCATCTGAACCACCACTAACAGATCATAGACCAAACAACCACATCGTCCTAGACCCAATCCAGAACAGCCCCGTCCTCAACCGTCTCGGTCTTACTAAGAATGCATTCACAGAACTGGGTCAACACCTCACCACCGAGCAATGGGTAAAAGTTCGACAGACGCAGCAGCAGAGACGTCACCGCGATGTGAAGATTACGGATGACGGGAAGTATACTTATAAGCCCAAGGATCTGGAGATTATTCCTGGTTTGCAGGCTGTTGTTTATAATTAGGCTGTCTTCTCTCCTTGTCCTTGATATGTAGGAACATTTGGGAAGATCGACTGGACTCGTTGCTTCTAGGTAATTGTATGTGTTCACTATTCAGGTAGAATAGCCCCCATCGACTTCCAAAACTCGCAGCTTGCCCCTCGCCCGTCTTCCCAATTATACGCATTGGCCAACGTGAAAAAAGGAGCCAAGCAAGGCTCAATATAATTGGTAATATTATACGCATATGCATCTCCTAGATCCACGCTCGTCGTCAGTGTTCCCCCTGTCTGGTTCAGGCCTGCCAACGTTCATCGACCGTGTATGATGCCCAGGAAGAGAGCGCAGCGGCGACATCAGCAGGCACGTCGGATGAGTAAGAGCTAGAGTTGTTTGGTGTGCCAGTTGTGAAGAAACTACCTAGTATTGCTGTATCTTCTAGTCAGTAAGATGACCACGTGAACCTCTTCATTACCTAGGTCTTAACTTACAAATAAAAGAATCTCGGAAGCTCGGGGCAAGATAGTTTATAGGCCCGAAGGTATTTGAATACACCGTCTCGTCCTCGCCGTGCAGCGAGTTGATGATTGAAAACTGGTATTTGTAGCTCTGGCGGCCATTCATGCTGAATCCTTCAACCATCCAGTAGGCCGGACAGTCGAAGGTTGTTTCGGCGTAGAGGTTCTGCATTGAAATTTATCACTTAGCATGTCTACTATTATCTTGATAGGGGCCGTCTTACATTAGCACGCTGTTGCTGTCCAACAGCAAACGTGCTCACAAAGTTTGCAGTTGCGTTCTTACTGAGTCCATCTGTTGCGAATCGGACGGTGGGAATATCTGCTGGTATAGACTATTGCGCTAAGACTGCCTCAAATTGCTCATTCGTGAACTGGGGGAAAAGGTAGTGCACAAAGTCGACAAAATCATCTTCGGTAGTGACGTTTTGCCAAACAAACAGTTCGCCTTCGTTGGCGTTGTTCTATTTTTCATTTAGGAGTCAGCAGAAAAACAAGTCTCTGGTACTGCTTATAGCACGTACTCCAATTAAGGCACGATTACCATTAAGGTTACCTTTCACAAGCTGTTCACTGGGTCGTTGCTGAACAAATTTGTTGTCCGTTACAGGAAGAAATGCGCATTGTCCGTATTTGGCGCCATATGAGATATTCCAGTTAGCGTCCATTAGGACCTGAGTATCTTGTTCAACAAGACAGTGAAAAGCATCTTCAAAATTGGTGCCATCGGCATAACCTGCTGCTCTTGCAAATTGGTTGAAATATGTAGTAGGTAAAGGATCGTTATAGTTCCATTGTTGAGGCAAATCGGGGCTCGCAGTTCAGACCTGTATTTAACCGAAGCATTAGCAACCTTGATAAGGATAACAGAAAATAGAGTCAATACATACAGCGTCAAATAGTTCATCACCTACTGCACCACCATAAGCCATGCTTTGCAGCATCACTGACCCAGCGCCTGGTAAAGATATTAGCCATAAGATATGCACACGGATAAAGGTGAGAAACAGACCAGCTGATATGCCTCCAATAGTGACGCGATCAGGGTCACCGCCAAAAAGCGAGATGTACCTTTGCACCCATTGCAGTGCTAGATATTGATCATATAGACCGGCATTTGTTGTGCCGTGCTTGTATACTTCATCGCCGGCTAGGAATCCGAATGCTCCGAGCTGAGACCCGGACAATTGTTAGCAATACCCGCCCTCAATGGTGCGGAGAGGATAAATTCATAAATATCTACAATGACATATTTATTGACGGTGGCGTTCAGCAAGAATGGCATATCGAATTGAGCATTGCCATAACCGTATCCACCGCCATCTGTTCAAGATCTAGTTAGTAAGCATACAGAGCAATCTTTCAGGACAGGACAAACTTACGAATCCAGACAAAGACCGGCAAGTCGGTGGCATTCTCTGGTGCCCATACATTTAGGAACAAACAGTCCTCGCTTCCTACGGGCTGGGTGGGCTCAGGAGTACTATCAAATTGAATCAGTGATCAGCAGCAAGGAGAGCTCCGGATGCATAGAGCTCTACCTCAAATGAAAAAGCCCCTGGGGACGTTGGCTCGGGTAAGTCGCAGCACTAGCAAATGTGCCATCAAATGTGGTCTCTGGAGGGGTTGAAATCTGCCAAAGCAGGTCTCCAATCGGTGCTTGAGCTTATCGGATTCTTGGATCATTCCCATTGGTTGAGTTTGACTCCTTTGGGGAGGAGTGCCTACTAACCCGTACCAATAGTTCAGAGAATTGGGAACATCGTATACCCCAGCATAACCAGCATAGCCTAGGTTGACTTCCAGGGGATTGGAATAATTAGGTAGCTTTCCCTCCGGAAAGGGGTTGCTAGCAGGTCGGATTTGGGAGTTGGCGAGGGAGAAAGGGATCCAGAACGATAGAAGAAACGTCCACAATGTTGTGTGACACATATTATGCATCAATTAATCATAGGTATCTCAGCCTGGTACATGGAATTACGCAGGTGTATTCTGATTTTTTGAAGCTCGGGGGAGTTGAAAGGATTGAATGAAGAGGCTTCCAGCCTACCTAAAGAAGGTGAGAAGAACCCCCACATGTGTCGTCCCGTACAAGATTGTTTCTGAGTATTTTTGTTTATTTCTGCATTTCCCAGCTTCTTTACCCTGGCTGACAGATACTAAGTGGGTGGTGGCCTTACGCTCCGGATGGCGTTGGAGGCATCATGGGAGTGTTAGACCCGCAGCAATGCAGGTAGATCACGCATGAGTACTCAAAAAAAAAAAAAAAAAAAAAAAAAATTCTCGGAGAATATTATCCTGTTTAATGCTCGTACGTCTAGTCGACTAAGCATCTGCGTAAGCGGAATCAGCTCGAAGATCTAGTCAGGCCGCATGAGAATATAGAGAAAAAGTCCATGAAAGTAATGAATCTAGTAAGAAAAGATAGCCGTTCTTTTGATAATGGCTCTGAAACTAGATTACTTTTTAGGTGTAAGATCATATTTGAGTAATTATATAAGGATAAATTCACTAAAATGCTATCATGACTTTTTGATATCTGTACTATCAGTCCAGGTGCCCCTCTCTGTTAACATCAACATTTGGAGCATGCTATTTGATGACTTTCGTCATCTGCTTTAGTCATTTTGCCTTAGGAAATAGTTAAACTTAATCGTAGACAATTTCTTCACCGCATACCACATGTCTCGCCGGTCAGCCTTAAATTAATAATATGTTGAACGGAGAAGCCATCTTGTTTGTCTGAATCAACCTTGAGCTGGCTATTCATCTCTCCCCTCCCATGCAAGAAAATGGCTTCATCTCACACAACATTATTTGATGGCAATCCGTTATCGACCTGTCCGTTATTGACGTGCGTCTCTGGATTTACCTCCGTTTCAGGATGAGATGTAGCCGCTTTCTCTTTGCGTGTCATATCTCGCCCGTGGCTTTCTTCCGTAAGCGCGTAGACTGTGATGAAGCTGAATATGGCAGCCACTAGGGTGAAGAAGCTGAACAAGAGAAGGTCAGCACATATAGATTTGCCCCGAACAGGGGGCAGCATTATGCTTGAGGAGATGATCATACAATGCAATGAATGCAAAAGCCTCAACCGTGTGTTGTCGAGAGCAAACCACCATCCCGTGCCATCGGTTCACCCTGCAGCTAACGCGTTCGAAATTGTTTACTACGAGGACGAATGCAGCAATCCACCTAGTTTGCCGGGTCAGAACGTTTTTGTTTGCAAATGTTCCTGTCTGCTGGGTGAGATCCATTGCCAAGGGAATTTGCACTTACAGAAATGCTAGGATAAATTCCAGGATAGAGCTGATGACATGAAAAATCGGCTTTCTGTAGGAGAGAAATGAGAGACCCAAAAGCATAAAGACAAAAAAGACTGTAAGGCAGGCCTATCTTATGGTCAGTTCTCTGTAAACCTTTTGAAACCTAAGAGAACGGCCATTGCTGACTTACAATGACCAATGTATAGATGACCGTCACTGACTTGTCCGACTGGACAGCCCATGCAGTTATACCTAACACAATAATTGCACTGATTGTCAAGAACGCCAGGCAAAACGAACTGATTGTGCGGGCTGCGGTTGCAGAGATAGCCATTATTTGCGTAGTAATTCTCCGGAGCCGTGTACTTAGTGATAATAGAATAATGTATTAATTTTTGGGCCTTAATGTAATAATCCATTCGATATTCATGATCTGGGCTCCTTGGGCTCATATAATGGAAAGATAGGCCGCATGCGGAAGTGAGGAGTGGTATGATATCACGGAGCTTTCTATTCTCGAACCAGTCTTTGATAATAAGTAGCCATTGGACTAGGCTCTCTCATAGATGCCAAGGCTAGAATATTTGGAGTGTTCGTTTAGCAATGCTTTCGATTGGTGGTGACTTGAGTTTATGAATCATCATTTCACTGAAAAGCAAGAACGCAGCAGAAAAGCGAGTCAGGCGATTTGTCATTCTACCTGGGCAGGTACCAACCAAGCCTTGCTTTTCTTCTTGACTCTGACGAATAACTTGCTGTTGGGCAGGTAGGATCTTTATGCCAATGGTTTTCTCATCCACGGATTAGCCTTTGTGTGAAATGAGAGATATAATGAGCACTAGAGATCAATAGATAGATAAAAAAACGAGAATCGACAGGCCAAACAAAACACAAACAAATTCTTCCAAATATTAGGGACACTTCCAAATTACACTCTAGATCAGACGGACAAAACGGTTTCGTCCACAGCTCGTTTCAGTTTCCCATCTGCTTTACTGTAAACTTGTCCCAGTGACTCGCGAGCGAGATCGTGAATCCATCGTCCGTTGGGCTTTAGGCTCATATTTTGAGACAATAATGAGGATAAATAAAACCAATTGAGAGCCTGTCCAGCCGTACTGACCTCATCACTGACGCGATACGCAGAATGGGATGTAGATATTCGGCCATACAGGTCGGAATCAGTCCATAGTCGCAGCAAGTGATATGCCACACTTCGCGCATCACCGACATCGACTAAAAACCCGTTCACCTTGTCTTCAACTTGAAGAGGAATTCCGCCTGCTCTCGTGGCAATGATGGGCTTGCCTTTGTGGATAGCCTCGGAAACTTTCACTTCAAACCCTTCACGCTCCGACAGCTGTAATACAATTGCTGCGTTGGATAGCAGGGTATTCAAGATCTGATCAGACGGGCCCAGACGCATGACGGTGATATCTTCGGATAAAGTGGTAGCCTTCTGCCTAATCCAGTTAAGCACATCATCGTAGATAAGAGATCCATCGGGATCGTCTACTGAACCATGGCCGCATATCAGAAGTTTGGGTGCCTGTACGTTGGGGGAGTGTTGGGTTAAGAGGCGTCGAAACTCCGTGTACGATTTCAGGACGTGGATGATCCCTTTGGAAGGGTCAAATCTAGCGACCTGGACAATATACTGATCTGCACAATTAACATGAAAGTTTAACACAAACCTTGCCTGCAGCAGGATTGAGATAATTTACCATCTGGATAATTGATTGGCGGCATGCCAGCGTTTCGACAAGCGTGGTTGAAGATGCGTCCATAGTAAGCATAATCCCAGTCCCTCATATCTTTGTTAAGTCCGTCAAGCCTGTGATTCAATGATCAGTATAATCAAAAAGGACCCTCTAGCAGAAGATCATACCAGTCTGTACATGCTGGCATGTATCCGAGCTTTGCCAGGGGAACACTGTGAGGAACGAATGCAGCTACTGGGTGACTGATGAAAATGTCTGCAAGCTTGATGTAAGACCACAGAAAATCCCATACTTCCGACTGAGGACTCCCAGGAGTCGAAATCAAATCACTCCGCATCTGGATATGGCTGCGATATATTACTGGCCTGTTAGGATCGGCTGTTTTTGCAATGGGAATCAAGGCAGGCATCTGAGGGTCATCAATTATGATAACATCAGCACCGCCTTCAGAAGGCCGACATAGAGGACCGCCTTTCCGCGTCCAATATCTGCGCGCGTTGTCTTCAATCCAATCTGTTAGTACTCTTTGTTGTTGTGAATCCAGTCGCTCATGGGGATTAGCCACTCCTTGGAGGATATTATGATTGGTTTTGGTAATGCGGAAGAGGCCTGGTCGTGGTTTCGGGACATACCTAGAATATTGAATCAGTATGGAGGCTCCGGTTTTTAACATCGAGTCACATTACCATTTGACATCGACACCGAGCAGATGTGAGAATCGTACAAGTGCATGACGCATGAGTGCGACGCCGCCGCCCTGAGGTGTCGCGCTGAAAAATGCAATTTTCACCCTTCGACTGGTTAGGTCCTTCACATAGTGCTGTACGGCCGACCAAGTTTTTGGTCGCACTGTTTTTGAGAATGATTCAAGATCTGCAATGTTGATATGGAATCCAGAATCGACTTCCACCGCCCCGAGAAAATCTACATGGAGAAAAGGCAGTTTGTTTGGACCAAAGAATCTGGATAGACGAAACATTAGCCAACATTGCGCAAGAAGTCGACTAGTTGATAGTGTTACCTGATGCACTTCCGGGACACAGATTCAGCTTGCTCATCGATATCCTTGCCATTCGGATGTGCCACAGCTTCTGTGCCCACTGTACGATTCACACTCAGCTCCTCATTGAGTAGAATTGGTACAATATCCAGCTCCAGCCACAAACGTGGGCAGAGGGATGGGCAGCGCACATGAAATGACTTTGAAAGTGCGGCTCCGAGAATCTTTTCAGCGTGTATATTGCTGTAGTTCTGCAGCTCAGTGATGATGAAATTACATATAACAGTATCTATTTCTGAGCTTTGGAAATCTTGCTCCAAAAAGTCGAGAAGGTATGTTTCATTGCGGAGTGCTATCGCAATTTGAGATTTGCCATCTGCAAAGGTACCTGCTATTCCTGCGTACAAAGTCTGTCTTTTATCAGCATTGGCTGGTAAGTAGAGGCAAATGAACAAAAGACCTACATCAATAGTTGGCCCAGACCAATCACACCTGACCAAATGGGTTTTGACTTGGTCATGTTGAAAGACAGATTCATGCCGGTCGAAGCCAAGTGCTTCGTGTACTGACATGATTTCTATTTCAAAGGGTGGATAAGGCTGTCGTTTGTTAATGATACAGTAGCGGACAAAGTTTCAGTTTCTAAGACCTTAATATAATCCGAAATTAACATTATTATCCTTCAAATAACATCACCTGCCTTTTCGATGGCCAAGAGTTGTCTAAAAGTGGATGACATCAAAATATGAGCTGGGATCGGAGGAGATCTTCCAGTTACAACCATTTTACACAGCACATGCAATCCTTCGCAAACCTAAAGCTTACTCAAGCTTAGAGGCCACGCCAAGGATGGTTTATGGGGTTTACGATCGAGTCATTGCTCAAAGAGGTCACTATTGGGGTAACCGGCTTATAGTATGCCGCAAACGGAAATACGGCTCTTCTGGCAAATTTGCCGAGTAGTGTTATTGTTCCTTATGCCATGTTCACTAGTGGGTCGTGATTGAATGGGTGCTCAAATCAAGATTCGGATGCTCATGACTGACTAATGGCGGAGGAAAGCTCACGAGGATTGGAATATGGACCTAAGCTACCCTGACCTTCGTCGTCTAACGCATATGAGGACATATTCAACTCGACTACAATCATATTCTTACATCAAATGGAATCGCTAAAAAGGGCTAGACTTGTTGTTTTCAGTGCTAAGCAGTATGACCGTTTTTTCTTCGACATAGCGGCCTCTGAAACCTATGGAACACTTTATGAAATTGAGTATCTAGATTTTGCTTTGGGCTCAGAAACAGCACCATTGGCGCGGGGCTATGATGCTGTATGCGTCTTTGTCAATGATACACTTGACAAGGGTACTTTGGAGATATTGTACGCTAACGGAGTCCGTGCTATTCTTCTCCGGTGTGCCGGTTTCAATCATGTCGACCTTGTCGCTGCCGGGGAATTGGGCTTATTCGTTGCTCATGTTCCAGCCTACTCACCCGAAGCTGTTGCGGAATTCGCCATTGCATTGGTTCAGACTTTGAATCGTAAAACTCATCGCGCCTTCAACAGGGTACGCGAGGGCAACTTCAACATCGAGGGTCTAATTGGAACCACGCTCAACGGAAAAACTGTCGGGATTGTTGGCATTGGCCGAATCGGTCTAGCAACTGCCCGCATTTTTAACGGGTTTGGGTGCAAGATGCTAGCCTATGATGTTAATGAAAACCCTAATTTCGCGCAGTACGGTGCGTTCGTTAGTCTCGAGCGATTGTTGGCTGAATCCGATATTATCAGCCTTCATTGTCCACTGACTGATTCAACACGGCATTTGATCAACATGGAGACGCTGTCCGAAATGAAGCCAGGGGCTTTATTGGTTAACACATCACGCGGAGGTCTGATCGACTCAACGGCAGTTCTCGAATCCCTCAAATCACATCATCTCGGCGGACTAGCACTGGATGTGTATGAGGCCGAGAGAGGACTATTCTACACTGACCATTCGGGAAAGATCATCGACGACGACGTTTTGATGCGCTTGTTAACCTTCCCGAACGTCCTCATTTGCAGCCACCAAGGGTTTTTCACCAAGGAAGCCCTGACCGAAATTGCCAATGTCACTTTTGCAAATTTAAGTGACTTTATTGAGCGTCGTCCCTGTCCCAGATCCTTGGTAGCAGGAGGGCATATTGATAGCTCGGTGAGAGTCGAGCCTGTACGTTTGTAACGTGGGAGACAGCAACTAGCTACTTTTATAGCGTCTTGAAAGAACTGCCAAGGTATTCACTTAAACAATTATACGTCATGCCTGCTGCCTGAGGCTGTCACGTTTTTTTTCCGCCGTCATTGATTCAATACTGAGTAATATCATTTGGAAACCATAGGTATAATAGTGCATGTGAGGAGCTGTTCAATCTTTTTATGGCCTAGTGTCATATTCTCATGACAAATATCAGATTGACAGATATTGAGTTCAAGGAAAAACAATCTGAACAGTAAGTTCAAATATAATATCATGACTTCTCATGTCTTTCTGCCAGTTGTCAAAATCATATCTTGGGTCAATGACGGGATACTCCACTAGCCAAACTGCAGCGTTCCCTCGAGTTCCGGAGTCTTATCACCAATGCGACTCATCTCAGCCCAATTGAATTCCTTATCCCAATCATTACCAAACTTTACTGGTGACACAGTCTCAGCCTCTGGCGGAGCGGAATCCGTCAGCGGCAAGCTAAGGTGCCGACTCAAGGGGGCCAGCATTGACGGGAGAGTTTGCCCGATCTTCGCTAGTAGGAGTGGAAGAAACTTTGTATCTCCACCGGGTAGACCGTGGATCAGTGTACAGAGATGTTTGAGATAGTCCTGAGGACCGAGGTCGAACCCTGATGCGCGCAGTCTGGACTGTGATAGACACGCCATTACATCTGCGAACGTACAGGTTATTTCGAATATTTTCTCGACCTTGCGTTTCTCAGCTTGCGATGAGGATTTTCTGCGAATGAGGGAACGTACCAGACCTACGCCGTGAGCCTCCATACTCTCCTTAGATAGCTTCCATGTCGCCAGGGACAGTTCTCGGGCGATCTGCAGTGGATAGCGGATGTCCAGGCACGGGTGTGACGGAGTACTTGAGAGAAACCCAGCGGTTGTCGCAAGCTGCCAGATCATGGTCCGGAGCCATTGCTGCGATACGCGGAGATCTGCCAGAAGGAGATCCGGGAGCTCAATATCGGCAGGGACTGCTTGCCGCAGGTGCTCCTCTAATTGAATAAGCAGCTCCCTTGAAAAGGAGGTTTCGGTGCCGTTCCAGTGACTGAGAAAAGACTGGTTGAAGGGCCGATAAAGATCCGCGAGACAACGGAATCCGACACTAAACGCATCGGAGTGTGTGTCGTCTAGAACTGGACTATCCGGGGTAATCTCCAAGGTAATAGGGCGGTGTCTTCGAATGGCGTGCGCTCTTTGAATTACGCTTAGAAATCGTTAGGTTCAAGATATTGCATAGATCTCACCTTTCCGAAATTAGGAGGAGCCAAAAAAGACTACCAGGGTCCTCGTCTACTTCTGTACCAGGTTGGTCTAGAATTCCCGCCGTGTAGAGAGTGGTGGCCTCTCGTAGAAAATAATAAGCCTGCCGTTGGTTGCCCATTCCAATCTGACAGCCGTAAAGCAGGAAAGAGGTCGTGATACTAAGGCGACTAGGCGCAGTAAACGGATCAAGATGCCGGCGAGCGGTCATGGCTTCCTCTAGTAAGGATCGTCCAAAGGCCGATGATGGGTTTGCGGGGTTATGCCATGAAGCGTACCCTGTCTGCGTGAATACAAACGCGCAAAAGGCACAGACAAGACAGTATGAATGTAAACTTTCAGCCATGCGATCAACATGCGTTTGAAATAAGGCAGGAAGAAGAATGGGCACTGTGCCGAGCATGCGCGCGAAGAAGTACTCGGCACAGCTCTGAATAACTGTTGGGGTCAGGAGCCCTGGGCTTCTAATAAAGCAACCGCTTAGCCCATATTCCCGGGGCGATGGTGTCGATAGAGCTTCAGTCTGCGCTGGAGACTTGCGCAGCTCTTGAAGGACAGTGGCCGTTGCCCCTTGGCGGCCTTTCTTGCGGGGAACGGATGTCGTCCGACATACAAGACCGGCACTCTGGCATCTTGCACAAGGTTGCTGGGTGTCGCACTTTACTTTGCGACGACGACATGCATCGCAGGCCGTTGTGGCAATGTTGTGACGGGGCATGCAGGTTGTTGAGGCTAAGACATGACTCACATGAGTGATGGATAGGATGAAGATGAAGGGATGAAGGAATCATCGCTCGGAGATGTCAAAATCTCGGCCATTAAACTCCGAAACATGCATTACTCTATCAGGAAGGCGGTGAGCTTTCGGGTACCGTACAGCCTTAATTATCAGCCAGAAATCTATCCTTTGGAAATCATCAACACAACCTCTGATATCATTGATATGCTGGCTAATCCTATGCTGTTATGTAACCTATTTACGGTTTATCTGACACATAGATCCGGCCCTCATAAGGTCGCAACCTCTGCAAAGAAGAGCACTCGGAATAATTGCTGACCAACAGTTTCATGCCCGCCGCCATTTCAGCTTGCGAGCAAGGTTGCTCCATCCCCGTGAAATTCAAAACAACAAGTGCCCTTTTGTCATCCCTAGATTTAACGAAACAAAAAGTCTCTAGGTTCTCAAAGTCCAGTACTTCAAACCTGCCGTGGATGAACAACTGGCGATAATCTTTCCGCAGACGCAGCACCTTCTTCCAAAAAGACAGCACGCTGTCGGGATCTGCCTCTTGTTTCTTGACGTTGATGTCTCGGTATAGATCATGTGTTCGCATCCAAGGTTTTCCCGTAGTGAATCCTGCCTCGGGAGAGTCGTCCCATTGCATTGGGAGTCGTGCGTGGTCACGGGCCAGGATTCGTAACCCATCCATAATGCGTTTCTCGCGCATTGGATCCACGCCACTGACAACCTGGTTCTGAGCTTCACGATAATATCCTAATCCCTCGATATCCTTGTACTCATCTATCGACCATTCACGAGGAGCATTGATCATGCCAATTTCCTGACCTTGGTACAGGAACAGCGTCCCCGTCATGGCGACCATCATCAGTGCGAGCATTTTGGCAGATACCTCGCGAAATTCGGGAGCATCGGACGCAAACCGCGACACGGAACGGCCGTTATCGTGGTTTTCGCAAAATGCTGTTGTCCAGCCGTCAGTTCCTTCTATAAAGGTCTGCCACTTATTGACTATGGATTTCATCTCTGTCAGTTCCCAAAGTTGGAGGATATACTTGTCCTCCAGACTATGACCCATACCGATATGGCCGATGTCTAGATGAAAGACCATACTAAGTTGCTTCTCTGCCGCACTGACGTATTTCAAGACATGCGCCGGGTCTGGAGTGTTGGCTAGCTCACCCACCGTCACTACATCGCCATACGGCTCTAATGCCTCATCGTACATCTCGCGGAGAAATTCGTGGATTCGTGGGCCGTTACACCACATGCCAATTGCTGGCTGGATGAAACTCTTGGGATCGGTGATGGGCGCGTCTGGAAATTTCGTGTGTTTACTATATTTATTAACGGTATCGACCCGGAACCCGTCCACGCCTTTGTCCAGCCAAAAGCGGATCGCGCTTTCGTATATGGACTTGCGGGTCACTTCGTTATCCCAGTTAAGGTCTGGCTGCTCTTTGGCGTAAAGATGGAGGTAGTATTCCTGTGTCTGCTCATCCCACGTCCCTGTAAATGTCAGCATCTTATCGTCAACAATGGGTAGGCAGTAACGAACAAGTACTCCCCGCAAAATAACCCCGGTAGTTTGTAGGCGGCATCCGATTCCCATGAGCATCGTAGCGAGGCGGGCGCCAGAAATACCAATCGCGTTTGGGATTACTTTTGCTCCTGCGGCTCTCCTGGAACCATTTGTGTTGGTCACTGGTGTGATTCACGACGAGGTCTAGGATGAGTCTCATTCCGTGCTTGTGGCACTCTTCTATCAGCTTCTCGATGTCTGCGACCGTGCCATATGCCGGTAGGACGTTTTCATAATCCGAGATATCGTAACCCATATCGTGCATGGGGGAGTCGTACATGGGCGACAGCCACACGACGTCCACCCCGAGAGAGTGCAGGTAGGGCACTTTCTCAATAACGCCAGGGATATCACCACAGCCATCGCCGTTGGAGTCTTTGAAGGATGCTGGGTAGACCTGTATTCGTCAATATGCATCGCATGGTTTACGACTGAAGCTCGAATACCTGGTAGATCGTGGCTTCCTTCCACCAGTTATTGGCCCCCGTCGGGACAGTCTCGATGGCACTTGGGGACATGATGCTAGCCGAGTCGACTTTATTTTCTCTGCAACAAATAACCGAGAGAAAATCTTGCAAGTCTACTTTATACTTTATCCCCAGCCTCGATTGTTTATAAACTTGATTTGGGCAGCGGCCGACCCTCCGCATATATGCCGTATTAATACCGCATTGCCTCCGGCGAACCACCGACTTGGTGCCGCTGTGCCAATCAGCATGCACGTTTCTCGTAGGTCAACGCTTTCTCCACGCGGGGATCGAGCTACACCTGCAAAATCTCTGGGGACTTAGTGCTCACTAGTCGGAACACCCCAGATTCTCTTCCAGAGCATCAGGTGCTCTGTCGGTATTCCTGCATACCTAGGTAGAACAGAGGGTATATATATGCCATGACCGACCACCTTTCTCATCCAACTTATGGTAGGAAATTGTCTTCTTTCGCTCCCTCAAGTCTTTTCTTTTCAGAGTCCTTATGTCGCATACCGAGGATCCTCAGCTCAAAGAGCCCCGGCCCTGGGGCAATGGCAAACATGCTGCTCAACAAGAGCAGGCCATGACTCTTCGGCAGGGTCTGCGCCTCTATCCAAAGGCCGTTGCATGGTCGGTTCTCCTGTCCTCGACCCTTATCATGGAGGGCTACGATCTGGCGTTGCTAGGATCGCTGTATGCATCACCAGCGTTTAACAAGAAATACGGCGTCCAGTCCGCCAACGGATCCTGGACTGTGCCGGCACCCTGGCAATCTGCTCTGTCAAATGGAGCTCGTGCAGGTGAGGTTATCGGCTTGATCATCAGTGGTTTGATCTCAGAACGTCTCGGTTACCGGTGGACAATGATCTGTGCACTGGTCGCTATCAATGCCATCGTCTTTATCTTCTTCTTCGCCGTCAATGTCAAGATGCTTCTGTCCGCTGAAATCCTAGCCGGTGTTCCCTGGGGAATCTTCCAGACGTTGCCGGCCGCGTACGCCTCGGAAGTCTGTCCTGTCGTTCTACGCCCCTACCTGACCACGTATATCAATATGTGCTGGGTGTTTGGTCAATTCATCGCTGCAGGAGTCAACCGTGGCGCCGTCCAGCGTGGAGATGAGTGGTCATACCGTATCCCCTTTGCGGTCCAATGGGCCTGGCCTCTTCCTATCCTCATCGGAATCCTCTTTGCCCCGGAATCACCCTGGTGGCATGTCCGTCGTGGCGATATTGCCGGCGCTCGTCGTGCTTTGAAGCGATTAACCTCATCCAAAGACCGCGACTTCGACCTTGATGGTACGATCGCCATGATCCAGCATACCAATGAGCTCGAAAAATCCTTAACCGCCGGTACTAGCTATGTTGATTGCTTCAAGGGCGTCAATCTGCGCCGAACAGAGATAGTCTGCGGCACCTGGATCGTGCAAACACTAAGCGGACAGAATCTAATGGGCTATTTCGCCTATTTCTGCGTACAAGCAGGTCTACCACGCATCTACTCCTTCGACCTATCCCTAGGCCAGTACGCACTGGGAGTCCTCGGCACGATGGGTTCATGGTTCCTCATGTCCAAAATCGGTCGTCGCAAAATCCATCTTTTTGGTCTATCGACTCTTTTCATCCTTCTCATCATAACGGGCAGCCTCTCCTTTGCGCCGTCGTCCAATACGTCTGCGAAATGGGCCATCGGTGTGATGCTGATGATATTTACGTTTGTCTACGATATCAGCGTCGGCCCTGTGACATACTCTCTAGTTTCTGAACTGTCGTCCACCCGGCTGAAGGCAAAGACAATCAACCTTGCGCGAGCGGGTTATAATATCAGCAATATTGTCGTCAATGTCCTGACGAACTATCAGTTGAATCAGTCAGCATGGAACTGGAGTGCGCGATCCGCGTATTTCTGGGCTGGGACATGTCTTGTGTGTCTGATTTGGGCATTTTTCCGTGTCCCAGAGCCCAAGGGACGCACTTACGAAGAGCTGGATCTGTTGTTCGAGAGGAGAATCTCGGCCCGCAAGTTCCGTAAAACGGAAGTTGATGCATTTGAGGAGGTGGAGGTGCGTGAGGATATTGTTAAGGAATAGCATGAGTTGTCACAATTTCAACCCCAGTAAGTTGACAGCACTGGACGGACTTCGCTGAATACACCGACGAATTCCCGGAAATCCTTGTTCCATGAGTTTCATGTTTTGGGATTGGCTTTGTTGATTGCTTTGTTGTACGCTTTTGCTTTTATCTCTTTGTACAGATTTGGAGGCATGATCACGTCTCTATCATGGACACCTTGAAAGAACTTGGCTTTTTTTTTTTTCAAGCTCCATGGTGAATATAGCATTAGGGCGTAGCTGAGATATTGTACAGTCACACAATGGAATTGTGGAACAATAAACCAAATCACCCATTCAAAAGCTCTCAACAACTGTTACTGTTCGAAACCATGGCAAACCTACTGAGAGTATACAAAAATACAGAAACTTCAAGCATCATAATCAACCACCAGCGGTCAGGGTTAAGTTCGGGTGTGATCTCTTGCGTTTTTAGCTCCTCTTTGAGCGGGAGAACTGCAAACCTCAGTTTCCTCGACTAGCCAGCGCATCTACAAAGACTTCTTGTAAATATATATGTGTAGTATCTCCAACTGGTCATCACCGTTGGCATGCTAATCAAAAGGGAAATTGAGAAGCGCTCGAATTCGGTCCAAATTAGGGTTACGCAATCTGACTTTACCTGAATAGGCAGGAGCAAATTTCCGAATTTGGACTGAATTGCTGACAAATGCCTGGCCAAATGTTAGCACATCTTGCTCCAAACCTATGTGAATCTTCCACGACAATTCATCATCCTGTGACTGCAAAAGTCATACAACCACATCCAAGATGCCTAGTGAGATCCTGTTCATCCACTCTGATCCCTCGAACCGCACCGAGTCTGCATCAGGGAAGCGAGCTCACGCCCATGCCGCTCGCGTCGCTCATGCTAAGAGATCACGCTTTCGTCTTGTAGAATACCCCACTGGTACAGCAAGAACGACAGTTCTAGCTAACCAAACATCGACTACCCCACAAGTCGATGCGTCCGGAACGACGACAGATACTATCGAGGCGGAGCGTGTGCCTAGCCCTAGGAGCCTTTTGTCCTCAGCTCGGAGTGATCCATTCAGCAGCTTCGCAAGGACATTCACTCGTGTCGAGCACTTTCTTCTTGATCATTGTTAGTCTTGTCACATGGCCCTAGCATTAATCGCTTGACTTTCACTAAGCAATAGCGTTTGCATCTGCTAGACACACAAGTGATTATTCCCATACAAAGTGTTGAATGCAACCACATCTTGGTTCCGGACGAATATCGCAAGCTCATGAGTGAAGAATGGACACGGCTTTTAGTCCGTAGAGGCGACTCGCTAGACAGCGTGTTTCTGATTGCTTGTCGCCATCTATCCCGCGTCCAGCCTAATCAAAGGCAACATTACAAGCAATTGGCATTACAATACAAAGCTTCATCTCTACAGAAATTGAACAAGGATTTTTCCATGGAAGTGGACAGAGCATCAACAATCAGCGAGGAGACTATTGCGACTGTAATGATGCTAGCATGTGACGAGGTGAGCATGCCGAATTCTTTAATCCCAAATTTTTGCTGATGACCGGCTATCAATTTGTAGCTAAAGTTCGGAGATCTTGAATTGTGTAAGACTCACCTAGTGGGTATCTCTAAGATCGTGAGGCGTAATGGCGGACCGGAGACTCTGGGTTGTAGTGGCTTCATGAGACAAGCTATCTCCTCGATATGGACCGATTTTCACATCCTTAATCCCCGCAATGGCGCTAATATCCCATTTCATGTAAAATAGGAGTCAAAATATGAGGTATAAAGTTTCAGATACGTACATGGAAAAGAAAGTTCCACTCAAGTTCTGTCTTTTCTGTCTTCCTAATTTGGAATCTTACTCCTTCCCGATTCGGACTAACATCTAATTCACAAACCCTAAGCCGCGCCGCTGCAATAACCTCATTCTTTTGATTTGAAAGTAATGAAGTGGTGGGAAATCTTTGATCTGGAATATTCGATCCTAGTCCGGCGATATTTCGTCCGTCCATGGCTGGTTGAATTCGAGCTGCCTGGAAACATTGGTACCATTCCCTATAAATACCTCTGTTTCTCTCCAGAACTCGATCATTATATCATTCCGGAGAACATCAGATCAATATCACCTTAAATCATTATATCATTCTCTTACTATCTACTACCATACTATGGCTGAAATCAAGACCACTATCCCCAAGGGCTCTTGGATACTGGTTACTGGCGCGAGTGGTTTTGTAGCTTCCCACGTCGTCAAAGAGTTCCTTGAGCGTGGGTACAAAATCAGAGGCACTGTCCGTGACCTGGACAAGTATTCCTGGCTGGCTGGGGATCTCTTCAAGGAAGACGCAGACAAGGGCAATCTCGACATTGTCCGGGTACCCGATCTCGGGGCAGGACATGCCTTTGACGCAGCCGTCAAGGGTGTATCCGCCATCGTCCACATCGCCACAATCGGCTTCGATACCAACCCCAACAACGTGATACCGAGAGTCATCGCAGGCACCAAGTCGCTCTTGGAAGCTGCCATGAAAGAGCCATCTGTGCAGCAGTTCGTTTACACCTCGTCCATCGCCGCGATGATTTCACCCAAACTAGGGGATACTACTCGACTCACTGCAGATACTTGGAATGATGAAGCAGTAAAACAAGCCTGGGCACCTCCTCCATACGAGCCTAGTCGTGCTTGGCCTGTGTACGCAGCGAGCAAGACAGAGGCCGAGAAGGCTGTTTGGGAATTTGTGAATGAGAAGCACCCTAAGTTTACAGTCAACGCCGTCGTTCCGGCGACGGTCTTGGGCGAGTGTCTGAGTAAAACTCATGCTGAACTCGGCCATATGTGGCCTAAAATCCTATATGAAG
This sequence comes from Talaromyces verruculosus, assembly GCA_038993655.1. NCBI lineage: Eukaryota > Fungi > Ascomycota > Eurotiomycetes > Eurotiales > Trichocomaceae > Talaromyces > Talaromyces verruculosus. The sequence goes on along the minus strand of JBBVQN010000033.1, from coordinate 25,454 downwards.
GAAACCCTGATGCGGTTGCAGGAATCCTTGCAATGCCTGGGCGTGAGTGACCTTCTCTCCTTTACACGTAGCAGTCGAGATTTAACATACATAATTTGTATTAGCTATTCAACACGACGTCAAAGACTGTGCTATACTCCACGTCGCAGCAGTGCTAGACCCTGATGTCAAGAATGCGCGTCTCATCGGCTGGGGACAGTCCTGCACCTGGAATGACATTGTGGCTATCATGCGCGAACTCTGTCCCGATCGCAAGTTCATTGATGAAATCCCCGGTCTAGACAAGTACATGATAACAGCAGACGATGAAGAGTCTCTTGCAATTCTGAAAAAGTGGACTGGACAGGATGGATGGACGTCTTTGGAGGAGTCGATTGCGCAGCATCTGCCTAATATTGTGAAGTGGTATCCTTAGAGTTTTTTCTGATTGAAATATCAATTATCATCAGGAGTTGAAAATTGCCTAGGTACTTATGCACGAATTTGGTCAATGAAGTTCCACACGAATGTCTGCCTTTCGATATAAATGCAGCTATAAAAATAATAATACCCATAGTCATGTAACGAGTAGGTTGAAGAAGTATCGGGAAGCTACCAAGTGCCAATCTATAACTTGAATCAAGGACTAAGCATACCGACTTGTATTCCGAGTCTCCAGATTATTTATGAACGTGGCATAGATACGAACATCAAACTCGCGCAGTTTGAGACATGTAGGAAGTACAGCTTGCCTCTCTAATAGTAATTCTGTCAGTGTCGTTGCGCAATCGAAGCGTGTCATCCAGTCTACAAGAGCGTAGTTTCAAAATTTCGTATTTGGGTCTCAAATTCCGTTTCCAGCCTAGCGTTCATCCGACGATATCAAGATCAGATTTTGCTTGTAGTCACCAGTGACTCAATTCCGCTGAGTCAAAAATGAGTCAAATAGTACAGAAAGAAGATATAAAAGTGTAGATATTATGTTCTTCCTTGTCTTGTTACATTGGTACTTACCAAACACCATTCATCATTGCTTGAACATAACGCTATACAGTTAGCAGACCTTAATCAAAATGGCTCGAATTCATGACTTACCATATGAGCTTCTCTTATTAGTATTTGATCAGGTACATACAATTCAGTTTTAACAGTCATGCTCAAACGTATTAGTTGATTGATAATCTATCTTCTACAGTTGCAACCATCAGAGCGGCGGAGAAGTCTTCAGAGCTTTTTAGGGATGAACAAAGCTTTCCATCACTTCGCTGTTCCACAGTTCTATCAAGATCTAGTTCTGCATGCCTGGGATACCTCTGATAATCTTGAAGAATTTTATGATTATATTCAAGAGCTAAGAGAAGGTGGCCTAGGCGAAAAGTACATGATCTATGCCCGGAATGTCAAGATCCGGGATGCTCCGTCTCCTCAATTTGTCGGATATAGCAGCTCAACAAATCTACCATAAGAAAATTGGAAAATTTGTCGCTATAGAAAGGAGTGGGTTGAAGAATTCGAAAACGTTCCTCTGCCTGAGAAACCCGATGAGATGGAAGCGCAACCACTGGAGGCCTGGGAAACACTGGCTGCTACACTTAAGAGTTTCAAGAATATTTACATTCTCATCTGGGTTTGTCAGAAAAGATTCCCACCTTGTCTGTTGAAGACCATCCATGAAAATCACAATAATTGCCAACTGCACCTACGAACTTTCCTACCACGCAGAGTTTCCAAGGACGACATGGACCATCAATTAGACAAAGAACTGATTATGTCACCCAATCTGCCTTGCATCACTTTCAAACTACCTTGGCCGATCCGATTGGTTACTTTCGAAGAAGAAAAACGTCTCGTCTGGCATGAGATTGCTGTCCTTCAGCTTTTTGCCAATGGCCCACAGATTAGGCATGTCAACATAGTTACAGGCTTTGATGCTAGTGGCGCCTTATATCCAAACTATATATCTTCGCATCGACTTCGGCGGACGGAAGTGTGGAAGCCTAAGAATGATGCTAAAAAGGTTAGACTAACATCACTAGTTTTCAATCGATGGCGACTCATGGAATTGGACGACATAAAAGACTGGATAGCGTGCGTCGAGCTATCTAGCATTCGTAAACTGATGCTTGGAAATGTTTCTGATCCCAAGGTACTCTCCTGCCTATCTGACAAGGTTGGCAGTTTGTCTCTCGAAACATTTGGTATAACATTAGCATCGACTAGGGAGGAACAATCTTTGGTCCACAAGTCGACACGTCTAATCAAAGACAAGAGTTACCTAAGAGAGATCCATCTGACAGGTTGTTATCTGAGTAATTCCTTGGTTGACAAGGTTCTCAAACGACATGGCCCAACATTGCGCAGAATGATATTGTCTCCCATCTTCGGGTTCGATTTGGATCACATGAAATCCAGACAATTGAGCGTCACTGCCAGCAGCTTCAATTTCTCAAAATGACTATCCAGCAACCTGATGCCAATCCACGGCTCTCTGACGTTTGTCCAAACCTCGACACTTTGCAGGAACTTTCGCTAGAAATACGTGGTCTAGCAGAAGATGGTATACCGCAAAAGATAGAGGCCACGATACGACAGCAAAAACATACTCAGCTGCACTATCTCAAATTTATTGATGGTCAGGTAAATATCCTATCCTCGACTAGCATCACGGTTCCTCCACAGATCAATATTGAAATTTCATTTATAGGATATATTCTATTTCACCAAAAGCACGCCAACTGAATCAAATGACAAGTCCCCGAAGTCTTGCGGTAATGGTTCAAGTCTACCTTCAGTTAAAGAGAATCGTCAAGCGAGATTCATTCTTAACGATGGAGCTCCAACCTCGTGGATGATTGAGACTGATCTCACGGAGGTGTTCCATGGCCTTCCCACGGCAAAGTTTCGTGAAGGAGAACCCATATACCCCCGGAAGGACAACAATTAACACCGCGGAGTGTTGATTCGACAAGTCTTGATACAAATTAGACAAATAACAACTATTCATTTGGCAGTGGATTCCTGATGACCATTTAGGGCTAGTTAGGGCTAGATCCATCTCGTATCGCCGTAAACGGATTAGCGCTCACTCTGGGTTCTTATCACCTATCTCCGTTCTTCATCTTGTTTCTTCCTCCTGCAACCTCCTCCTTTTCATAGCTGCTGCTCTTCCATTCAACCATGCTCTTTGCGCATTGCTCAGTCGAGCACTTGCATATTCCAATTATGGCATTGGCTGAGTCTATATCTCATTTTTCATTTGAGGATTCCACCACTACTTTTTGGTTCTCTTCCACACCGGACTTAGAAAAGATCCTCTCCGAGGTTCCTAAGATCCTGGGCGATCCCTCCAGGCAGCGGCGGGCGCATCGGAAATCAAATCGAGGGTGTGAGAATTGTAAGAAGCGGCGAGTAAAGGTTGGTCAACTATCCCTATATATGACGCCGTGACGCTTCTAGACTGACAAGTTTTAGTGCAACGAAGAAACCCCCTGTGCTAACTGCATCCGGCGAGGACAACACTGTCGACGCATTTTGCAATGCAACAAGCCACTTACGATTCCTCCAATACCTCCTATGGCTCCACCCTTGAAGCTATATCACCATTTTCAGACCTACACGATTCAGACACTCTTATTCTCGCCTGAGGTGTGGGAACACGCATTGCAGCTTTCATTTCAATTTGACTTCTTAGCAAACGCCATTCTATGCGTCTCTGCACGGCATCTATCTGTACTGTTGCCAGAAGACTCATCTTACTCAGCAACATCGGCTACTCACTTGGGCCGTGCCTTGTCTCAATTCCGTCACCAACTGTCCAGTGACTTTAAATCAACTCATATTGACGCATTCATAGCGACTTCGCTTTTATTACAGTATGAGATATGGACAAGCACCGATGAGTACTCATTGTCTCAAGACAACTCAGTCTCTTTCAGTATGCCAAGGGACCGAATCTTTGCCTTTTGTTCGAGTTTGAAAAAAATGTTTCTCAATTGCCTCCCGATGCTATGTGATCAGCCGTCAGTTTTTATGCCATATATACGGCATGATTCCAGGAATGTCCTTATAAAGACAGCTGGAATCAACAACAATACATTGACCGCATATCAGACAATTTTCTCGTATGAACGTCCACTCAGCGCAAGCTCATTCAGTCCTCGAATTTCACATACTCGGGGAACGAATCTGGTTGCTTCAGAAGAATGGAGACATTCTACCCTAAAGACAAAAGAAGCTGCAAGTCCGATCAACAATTGCTACAAACCCATCGTCACCCAGCTTTGCCTTATCCTATCCTTTCTTCCTGAATCGGAGGCAGCGAATTCTATCGACTTGAGATTTGCAATTATTCCTGAACTGATAAAACATATACACTCATTTCCGGTGTTATGACATGGCCCTTTCAATTCTATGATTCAGCAAGGAGATCCCCACGCGCTTCTGCTGCTTTTTCACTTCTATCGTGCTGTTAGAATACTGATTCCAGCCGACAAGTGCTGGTGGGTTCATAAGCGGGCGAGAGTATCAGAAGCTGCTTTGAAAAGTTGGTTGATGATGCGGACCACCGCGCAGGCGGATGAGGAGGCTCTTGTGTATCCTCGCGCGAATGAAATCCAAAGAACAGCTCAGTCGGGCCTAGGCCATCAGGCTAGAGCCTATCCTAGTGCGAAGCCAGGCTCAGCCGACATTTCCATTTAGGGCTCGTATCGCTCTTTTCGGTTTAGCGCGCTTTCGGGGTTATCGGATTCTTGACACACATCACGACCCTGACATTCAGGTATAAAAAGGTCCTAAGCTCCTCTACACTCTGCGAAATTTGTTCTTGACTGTCAGAAAAGTCACTGTTTTACAGAATGATTGCCCTACCCCAAGCCATCGCCTCCAATGAGCGTATCGCCTCTACCCTCCCTTCCGGCCTTGTGGCTGTCTTTGTTGGAGGCACCAGTGGTGTTGGCGAATACACACTGAAGGCATTCGTCAAGTATGCTGTCAGTCCACGGGTGTACCTTGTTGGTCGGTCCCAAGAGTCTGCAGACCGCATCATCAAGGAGTGTACCCAGGTCAACAGTGGAGGGAAGTTCGAGTTTATCAAGGCTGATATTAGCCTTTTGAAGAATGTGGATGAAGTATGCAATCAGCTCAAGAAAAGAGAAACCAAAATCAACATTCTGTTTGAGACCCAAGGAACCATGGCTTTTGACAAGAGTATGTCTTATACTTATACCTCTAGCCTATATACATAGATGCTCATCGTTATAGAAACATCCGAAGGTCTTAATTTTGCCATTGCCGTCTGCACTCACTCACGCATACGCTTTATCCTCAACCTCCTCCCTCTCCTCCGCAAGGCAGATCACCTTCGCCGAGTCGTCAGCGTCGCCGCTGCTACCTGCGAGGGAGCCATTGATCTAAACAACGTCACAGGCGTGGGCATGTCCTTGTTACCTTGGCGGAACCAAATCGCGTCCATTCAAACTCTATTACTCGAAGAAATGGCCAAACGCGCCCCCGAAGTCAGTTTCGTCCACACTGTTCCCGGCGTCGTCAAAAGCGGGATTCTGCGTGATGCCCAGGGGACCGGCATGGCGATTCGGATTGCTATTTCGAAACTACTCATGCCTCTGATTGCTACTTCGCCTGCTGAGTCCGGAGAGAGGCATACTTTTGTGGCTACCAGTGCTGTGTACCCACCTGGTAAGCAAGGTGGTGAGACTTATGCCGGGGTTCCTTTGCAGGGTAACCTCACGACGGCCAGGGGTACTGATGGTAAGCCCGGTAGTGGCGTCTATTCAATCAGTAATAAATGTGAGGTTGCCGCGCCAAAAGTTGAAGAGTTATTGGCGACGTTTAGGAAAGATGGTACTGCGGAGAAGGTGTGGGATTATTTTGCTGCTGATTTTAAGAGGATTACGGGGGTTGATGTACCTTTGTAATTGCCAGGTATTGTTGGCATGTCAGTGTTTTTGGTTTCTATTAATTCTTCTCCTTGAGTTTCTTGCTGTATCATCCAATGTTGAACGTTTCATAACCTTAGGCGCCTCACTCCAAGCACATTTTCAGGGTAGACGTGCACTATTGAAGGGTCTAGACATATTTTTAGAAGTTTTTTTCTCACGAAGAATAATCTTGGGAAAGCCTTGCATTCACCCTAACCCAAAATGACCGTATAATCTGGCATTGGAGTACAGAGATCGTCATCGCCGCTGATTGTTCACCTCGACCAATCTACAAAAACTAATCTATCTACATACTTGAAGCCATTCAGCCGTTGATATGGAACCGCTCTAGAAATGGACCGAATGCCTTTCTCCACGTATCAAAAGCAGCCTGGCCAAACCCAGTTCCAATTTCGCTTCTTCCAACAAGGAGACCTTCCATGGCGTGGTCCAGGAATTCACTCACAGGCATTGGCTTTGGTGCCTTCTCCGGCCCGCCCAGGCGAGCAATCATCTCATCCCGGAACGACTTATCTAGCTCTGTTTCGACGTATGGAGGACAGATTTCAACAATATTAACATGGGTGCCGTCCAATTCAGCCCGCAGTGATACGCATAGTGAGTGAAGTCCGGCTTTAGAGGCACAATAGATAGGCATCAGCGGCAAAGGGACAAAAGCCAGACCTGACCCAATAAAACAAATGGTGGAGGGATTACTATTGTCTTCTCGTTGCAGAAAGTGTGGAATTATCAAGTGAGATAGGACTGCGGGACCAGTCAAGTTGATGTCGAACTCTGATTGGATTTTCGATGGCGAAGACGAGTGTCCTTCCTTGATGGAGAAATACGACTGTATTCCTGCAGACACGATCACGGTATCGAGATAAGTGTGGTCTTGTAAAATGGCGGAGAGGGCTGTGGGCAAATTTTCTATATCGCTAATGTCGAGACAGACAGTGCACAATCCAGGCAACTCTTTCGCCAGTAGACGAAGCCGGTCTTCGCGGCGCCCTGCAGCGATGACCTTTTTCCCCTGCGCATGAATACGACGGGTTAAACCTTCACCAATCCCCGAAGTCGCACCTATTATCAGAACAACCTTGTTAATAGCAGATGGCATGGCTGGTGTAACGTTTTGATGTCTTAAGGCTAATTTGCAAAATCGACTAGTTGCTTTCTTGAGGAAGATTGACGAGAAGAGATGGCTACCTACCTTGGTATATATACCTACAGACGAGGCAACGATGCCATATGATTTCAAAGCGATTTCAAAGCAAGAGCTCGGGTATAGGATCACTAAGTCCGATGATGGCCGTTAGTTAAGTCCGGTATGTATCTGAGATTTTACCTCGGCACTATAATCTGCTGGTTGAACAATGATGGAGGGTGACATTAGACCAAAAATAGCATCAACCAGCAGTGCATTATACACAAAGTATGCAAAGTCTTCCTCTACATGTATCCATGTCCAAAAGCTAAACGCGTGAGGTCTTGCTAGAGAATGACGGTATATCGAATTTACGAGAGAAATCTAAATATGGAATGACAACAAAATCTCAGCATTGGATGTAGCAGATTTTCTTCTGGTAACTAATATTCATGTCTCAATTTCGTCGTGGCTAGTGCTAGTAATGACATCTTTCCATTCCTCCAGAGTTCGAAGTGTCTCTTCGCGCTGTTCTTTAATTGATTCATAGCAGTCTTCTCCAAGAGGGAGCCGAAACGGTATTTCTTTTGCTGTGGCCACTCCTTCTCTGCGAACAAGATCCAAGATGATTGAAACTGCCTTTTCCACATCACCAGGTTGCGCACAGTCTTCCTTGGATAACATTTGGTTGAACGCTTCTGTTCTATCTGCGTAATCTTCAATACTAGATTGTCTGGTTTTCATATGGTCTTTTGAGAGGAATGGGGTTCGAAAGCGCCCTGGCTCTATCAACAAGGTTCTGAGACCAAGTGGCGTCGTTTCTCTCCAAAGACTCTCCACGAGACCTATTATTATTCATTCGAGAGTTAGTAATTTTCCACAATTACCACCATGTTTTCGTATAAGCTGACCTTCTAAGGCAAATTTGGTACCGGAATACGGTCCGACAAATGGGTCTCCACACCATCCGGATCGTGAGCTTATAAAGACAGATGTGCCGGACCGTCGTTGCCGGAAATGTAGCAGGATGGCCTTCGTCGCCTTGAGAACACCAAATACGTTTGTCTCGAAATTCGTACGGATTTCAGCGTCACTTAGAGTGTCAGCATACTTGGCAGGATAAGGATAAGAAGCAATTTGCGGAAAACTGACGGTGTATCTTCCCAGGCGCCTGCAGCAATATATCCCGCATTGTTCACTAGCACATCAATATGGCCATAGACTGCAATCACGTCTGTGATAATAGCATTGAGAGTCTCTTGGGTACTGGTAACGTCAAGTTGGAGAACAGCTGCTCCGGCATCTTTGAGCGGTTGTAGGCTATCGACGCGGCGGGCAGTTGCTATCACAAGGTCTCCACGGTGGAGAATTTGCTTGACGAAAGCCCAACCAAAACCGGATGAGCACCCGGTAACTAGCCAATACAAGGGGTGCCATAGTAAACAGAACGATCAGTCAAGCAGGATGAAGGGTTCGACTATCTACGTCGCCTGAGTGCGATTTTTGCGCCTATATATCCTGTCCATCCTTACCTAGATAATGGCCCTTCACCATCCATGGATGAGCAGAGAATGGCTTGCCCGCTTAGTGAGCACTCCGCAAGTATGACTCGTATCATATCATACATGACTCATATGGCTTGAAGTTGAGGCACGGATTGCCTGAGGATAGGCTGAGGAAGGGTGATGCGTAATTGAAATGGGCAGGCAGCCTTTCAGATTCTAAGCCGAACGCCAAGAAATCTCACACTCTCTTTACGGCATAGCTTACCGGTACTGCTGGTAGTTCGTTTAAGGTTTTGGGACTAGCCCGGACGCCTCACCCGGATCAAACTATCCATCCATCCATCCATCCATAGTGTATTGAGTTCTCATAAGTAATCGGCTCAGCATGTGTTCTGCAGCACATACCTGTTGGTTTAACGGGGTCCTTGACGCAGCAAAGATTGCCGTAAGGCTTATCCAAACTAGCCTAATAGGGTGAGCTCGATCAATAACGAATAACTAATAACTCATTGATTGATAACTGGTTTCTAGAGCAAACTAACGGGGTTGTAGGCCGTATATAAGCTTGCGCGGAGGCCTTGTACGGGCGTACGCAGAGGCTTAGTACGGTCCTAATTCGGTAAGCAGTCCTAAACATACAAAGGAATAAAGAATATGAAGCTATTCGTAACAACTGAGACATGAGAACAAAGGGTTGTGGGGCATTGGTTTCAGCGTTGGTTTGAGCGTTGCAGAATATGCACCGATATGCGCACGTATGTATGTTTACGTACGTTGACGCGCATAAACTGGATAGCTGGGAACCGACAATACCGGTGCCGCCAAGCCTGCTCAACTATATTCAACACAATATTACAATCAATCGCCCTCTCGTCACTTTCTATGAGCAGGGGTGGCATTAATCCTAAAGGCGCTTCCCAGAGCTCTTTATGCCTCTTCCTCTTAGCCTTCTTTTCTTCAGCTGTAGCACACTTTTTAATGGCCCTATTCGCATCTTTTACAGTAAAGATACCACCAACCTACACCTAGCGCTTGCTTTTTTTAGCGGATTTACATACATTGAGTGTTTAAAGGCGCTCAATTTGAGCCTATTATTAATCCTCAATATAGACCTACATAAGGCTTCTATCAAAAATCTTTTTTAGACTCCTCTAGATACCAGGAATTACATTAGATATCTCATTTAGCTAAGCATCAACCTTATTAATTAATCTTTAAAGCTTGTACACAGTAGTTAGCAGAGAAAATAAAGCATTAGTAGATAAGCTTAAGATATTCAGCTGCTCAATATTATAAATCTATAACTCTTAACTAGTTATAAGATTCTATTTCTTAGCTAAAGGACCAATAATAAGCTCTAAATTAAGAGGCCAAAACCTATACATAGAAAAGCTATTCTAAATAACTTATAGAGTAAAGGCCTTAATATATATACAAGCAATATTAGCTAAAAAGTTAATCTTATTATAAAAGTAACCTCCAAGGTGTGTCTAGTTATTAATAGCCTTTCTATATATATATTTATATTACATAAATAGAAGCCCATCTAGAGACTATAAAAGATATATTATATAAGATAGAAAAATAATAGAGAGTATTTTATTCTTATCATAAAAAGATAAGAACTCACTTATAATATAAGAATTATAATTATCTATATAAAAAAAGCAATAATTATTTTTTATCTATTCTTTTATATACTTATTAAAGTGCTTAAGCTATTTATATATAATCTTATTATTTACATAGCCTTTATTACTTATAATAATTATCCAATCTTCCTCCTTAAGATATACAAACCAGCTCTTAAAAATAACCTTTCTAATAAAAATAAGTATTAGAAAAATCTTCTCCCTTATAATACTTATATCCTTAATTATAAAGACCAATTCTTATATAGATAAACTTAAAATATCTCTTAAAATATTTAGATATTTTATTATAATTTCTTTATCCCCCCCTTATCTAATTTGAAAGCCAGATTCATCAAAATTCTAAATATTTAAAGATATAATCTTATAGTTTTCTATTACAATTTCTATTTAATCAAACTAGGCTTATATAATACCTAGATTCTTAGCAAGATGCCATTTTAATTCAATAGTCTTTTACTTCATTTTAACATATTCATTGCTTAGTCTTTTTATAAAATAGTAGACCCAGCGATCTCCAAGCAGGGGAGTGTATTCTATATTAGAATATATATTTTAATACACTTTTTCTACATAATTTCAAATCATACAAAGGCTTAGAGGGAGTCTTCTATCATCTAAATTATCAATCCATAGTTTTATAGCATATTCTTAATTATCCAACAATCACTTGTTCAGTGGTCACTAGTTTAGTTAAGAAGTACTGCCTAACACATGTTATTAGAGCCATTAGTAATCAATACCAAATTAACACACTAATGGCTTGATTTTTTGCTTCAGATTTTTCTGAGTATCTTTAAGGCCTGTAAGATACTCTTCTCCTCTTCTTTGTATTTATCAGACAGCATTTTGGTGGTGTTTTGGGGGTTTGTAATGGCACGGGGAGTTTGAAATATCAAAAATATTACTTCGGTGACAATATTACTGAGAAATTGAGTGGGAACGCGTATTGTATTGTATTCAAGTGTGTCTAATAGAATGAAAGTAACTGGCATAGGTGTGCCATACATAATGCAGCGCAGTCCTGTGCGCGCTAATTTAGTAAGGAGTCCTCTTGGCAAATCCTTATATTGAGGAAAGCCAGCCATCCAATAAGGGCATGCGAGTGGATATATGCGCTGCGCTCACTATATTTAGGATAATAGTAAAGTAATCTTGTCATACCCCTTCAGCACATATACTATGAGAATGAGATTAAAGCAAAAGAAAGCATGATTAGGCAGTTTGTATAGGAAATCTTAGTATAATAAAAAGAAGAGGAAAGGCAGGAGTTGAATATAAGGCCTGCAAAAAGAATAATAGCTAATCAAAGGATCTAATTAGAATAAAGGCAGGATTACTAAAAAAGAAAACAAAAAAACATTACCAAGAATACTGCTATACTATGTGAATAATATTTTTAAAGATATACTATAGGCCCCAGGCTTCTAGTTTATAAAGGAATATAGGTTATAGAGGAAGATCAAGTAAAGAGAAAAATAACATATAAGGGTATTGAATTGGGGATAATTGCAAGCTTTTCAAAAAAAGGAAAAAATAGCTACTTGTTATACTACTAAGCTAGCCTGTAATAAGTATCTATCTAAATTAGATAGGCTTTAACTAACTTATATAGTATAGATCTAGTGTGAGATATTAATAAATCCTAATTACTTCATAAAATGTGCATATATCTTATTAGAGAGAGGCTTGGTGAGTCTATTAACTGATATAGAATTAGTATTAACTTAGTAGATATTAATTTTCTTATTCTGTATCTTTTCATAGAATTAGTAATTATAAATATTAATATAGCAAAGGCGCGTTTGGATAGCTTTATTCTTAATTATTGCTTAAATAGTTTAATAGTTATTATAATTAATAGTAATTAATCCCTATTTAGGGTCAAATTGAATTGCTTTAAAGAATTTTATCTACTAGAGAAGCTATTTTATAGCTTTAGATAAAGTGAGTAGTTCAGTCTTAGTAGTTAATATTAATACTGTTTTCTACTTCTTTATAAACCAATTAATTAGTCCTCTAAAGAGCTTGAATAAGAATTCTCTAGAGCTTTGTTGATCTATATTATTAGTAAAGGAGGTATTATTAATTGTTTATAGAATAATTTCAAGATCTTTTCTTTTATAATAAATTATAAGAAAGCATGTTTTATAGAGGTAAAGAATAACTTGGTTAATTGCCTGTATATGCTCTAGATCTAGATTCTATATAAATTCACTTAATTTTATAGTAATAAAGGCAATATTAAATCTTGTAATAATAGTAACATAAATAATAGATTCAATTTTCTATTAAAACAGTTTGATAAAGGCTTTTGATATTTAGCTATTATATTTAATAAATTTTATATTTAAAATATATAATAATGAAGATAATTTACATAAATCTAAATTATAATACTTTATAATATTCTTAATATAAGAATTTTGATAGAGATAAGAGGCTCTATCCTCTTTATCTTAAATAATCTAGATTCTTAAGAACTAATTTAGATCTCTTAAAAGTCTTATATAGTATTTTGCTGTAAGCTTATTCTAAATCTAGTATATAAGGCCTTCTTGTTCTAGTTAAAAAAGTATAATAATATTATTAATATAGAAGAAAAGGATTATATTATTCTTATTTTTAAAGAGACAGATCTCTTTTAATATTTACTTAAAACTAAGCTTAATCAAGATCTTTATAAACTCTTTTTATTATAATAATAGCAACTGCTTTAAGCTATATAAAGCTTTCTTAAGATAAAGCTATATATTAGGGCCACTCTTTATTCTTTATAGAGGCTTAATAAAGTAGTTATCTTTATTAACTCTAGTATTCAAATATACTATAACTAAGTTATATTATTATATCTTATAGCTAAAGGCAGTAGCAAAGATAATTAAAGCTTATATTACTTTTGAACTGATTATTACTAAATATATTTTATCCTAGCTTATCTATATATCTTTATAAATAACTAGATATGTTTTATAGGTTTATAAATAAGAACTACTATCAAGCTTATATATAAATATTTATCTTATTTTAAAAAGCTTATAGTTATCTTGTTTTATAGCTTCTTTAAAGCAGACTTTCTTAAATGTGTCTATTTTAATTAGAGAGTTATATTTAGTATATATAGTTTTAATAAAGCTTTCTTAGTAGGCTTCTAGTAATTTTAATATTTCTTACTAGTTCTACAGCTCTGAGGGAAGCTTATTATAATATAATTTAATCTCTAGTATTGATTTTTGTTTATTCTGAAGAGCTTTGCCTAGTATAAATACTAATATAAAGTAAGTAAATATATTATTATATCTCAGGGGGTATTACCTTCTTCTTCCTGAGATAATATTAATCTCTGAAAAGGTTATTAATATCTTATTTACTCAAGAAGCCTGCTTAATTAGCTCTTAGGCAGCTTTTATTTGAAGTTATTTACTCACTTTTATATCAAAATTATATAAGTTAAGTAAGGAGTTAGATTCAGGTATAAACAAGTATATAGACTCATATTCTTTATTCTCCATACCTAAGTGTTCAGTTATCACAAGTGCCAGGTACTCTTCCTTAGTCCTAGTATAAGCAACTACCTTTTACCTATGCTTAAAATCTAGTAAAGATAGTAATAGAAGTCATAACACCTAGTTATTAAATAATATTATACTAATAAGCTTAAAATTAAGCTTATTTTAAGGATTAGATAATATATTAAGCTTATTTTAACCTTCTTAGTCAATTATCTCTTAAGATCTTAAGGCTTTATTCTCACTAATACAGTTTTAATCTATTATTTTAAAGATATTATTATCAGAATCTTTATGAATTAGTATTTATATCTTAATTATTAAGATATACCAATCTTCTTCCTTAATTGTCTTATATATATAGATTTTGACTAGTTTTGTAGGATTAAAGAAGCTATTCTTATTAAATTTAATATCTCTAGTATATATAACTGAGTGCTTTTCTAGAATCTATATCTTAAAGATGTTTAAGGCATTATATCTAATAAGATAACTAATCTCTACTCTTAGTGCTATTTTCTCCAATTATGGGATCTATATTGATAGGATCTTTTAATATGTCTTATAGCTAAATATCTTGATATAGTCAAGGTTTAGTATAGCATTTTTTATAAGCTTTATGATGTTTTAAATAACTTTATATAGAATCTTTTATCTAAGTTTTTCTTTTGGCAATCTTTGAAGTAGATAGATTATATAATTAATAGCTAATAACTATAAATCTTCTAATAAGTTTATTTTAGTAAGGATTATTCTTGCTATATTAATTATTATCCCTTTAGAATACTCTGCAGTGCTGTTCTGTTAAGGTAAATATAGAGCTAATTAACACAGCTTAATACCTTTATTCTAGATATATATTATAAATATATTATTAAGCAATTGCTCACTATCTATATAGAAAGCTTTAATAATAAAGCTTTATTACTTTTTTTTCTTTTTAAACTCAATTATTGTGCTTGACAGTACTCTTTTTAAGTGAATATAAATTATCTTATAGTCTCTAGAATAGAGGCAATAGAAGTGTATAAAATATTTTATATTATTCTATAATTTGGATATTAGTATAATATTAAAATAAGTAATCTTTTATAGTGTTAAGTCAACTGCTATTAGCTGCTTAGAGATTTACTGCTTTATTATTAATAATTTATAGCTCTTACAGAGTGGTCAATCTATTATATTAATTTTAACTCTAGTAATATAATCTTTGAGATGATTGATCACTATATTATTTGAATAGCTAAATTATTTATATTACTATTCAAGTGAGGCCTTAGAGTAAGGCTCTTTAGTTGAAAATTTTGTTGGTTTTAATATATATACTATTAAAGGTTTTATTAGATTATATTTAATAATTACTTGATTATTAATTGACTGAAGCTTAATAATCACTTAATATCTATTTTTTTAAGTGTATAGGATGTTCTTTTCCTTGTCTTTAAAGATATTATTCCAGTTCAGTGCCTTTCCTGAGATCAATAATATAGAACTATCTAGATAATATAAGATATTCTAAATTCTTAATTCTTGAGACTTTTTCTTATCTTTTAGTGCTATTATTTATACAATTATTATATCTCTTTCTTCAGCCTAAATAAAGCCTCTGAATCCTTGAATCTAGATTCTTTCTAGTATAAAGTCTTTAATATAGCTTAAATTATTAGAAATACTCTCTATAGCATCTTTATTATAAATAATACTATTCATAAGTAGGTTATAGATGTTAGATACTGCAAAGACTGTATTAATATTAATTAGTAATTATTGCTTAGCTTTCTTTTTATTCTTTTGAATAAACTCCTTTAAAGGTTTATATCTTATAATATTTTTAATAATTTTTTTTATAATCTTAGAATCTAGGGTCTAGTCATCTTTGTAAATATTTTTATTATAGTATTTATAGTTTTCCCACTTAGGGTGAATGCTCTGAGGTGTTACGAACCGACTTGCATGACGCTAAAAGAAACTACGACACAAAAGGGAAGGACCAGTTTGGTATGCGTTTGTACTGGATTAACTGAGGACCAGTCACTGGCAATAAATGAAATCTGGATACAACAGTATAGGACACACACTAGGGTCACATGGAGATAGGAATAATATACTGTTATCTTAGATAAGATAAAGGTATACAAAACAATAAGATATTATTAGAAAATATCATATACTTTATACTTGCTACTTTCAAAAAGTATACAATATACAGTATATAGAACATGAAGGGCTGTATATATAAGGATACTCATTTACTATCATGTATTTAGTTCTTTATAGTTCTTTAATATAAATCACTTAAATACTACAGTGAGAGTTAGCAAGGCAAACCTAACTTATATAGGCACTAGGCTGTATGGGAGATCTCTTCTATCTTAATTATATTAAAACTTCTATATACTAGTTCAGCTATTATTACTTTGTATACTTAAGTCATCTTACTAATTAACTATTCAAGGAATTTTTATATAGTTTAATCAAGCCTAGTATACCTTGACATAACACTGTTTAATTAAGATAGATCTAGATTTATAATAAAAGAACTATTATCTTGACTCTAGAATACACTAGGAGTGAAATATTATTAAGAAAGTTATTAGGTTAGAAAAGTATTACTTAATAAGAAAATCTAACTATAATAGGTGAACAAGTAGCAGTAAGTGTAGTAGGGGCATAGATGCTTATAGTATAAGAAGTTCAAGTAATGAGAGTATATATTACTAAATTAGAAGCAGCATAGGCTTTAGGATCTTAGTTTAAAATCAATAAACTAATATTATTTAAAAGGAAGTATAAGAAGTTATGACCTTTCTTAGCTTAGATATAACTTTATTTTATAGCTAACTCGCACCTACTCACAAGAGAGATAGATAAAGTTTTAGCTACCTCTACCTTTCTTAAAAGAGATATAATAGACTGGTTTAAACTATATATATAAGCATAGTTTGAAAAACCTAAAGATGAAAGAGATAATAATATTAATAAAACTTTTATAAATTATAGAATATTTATTAGAAAAATTAAGTCAACCTTTAAAGAAATAAATGAATGAAATTTAGCAGCTTAAAAGATTCAGTAACTATAATAAGTTATGTCAGTATTAGATTATATATTATAATTTTATCAGATTAGCTCTTATCTAGGATAGGATAATAAAGCAAAAGCAGATTAGTTTTATTAAGGCCTAAAGGATAAGATTAAGGATAAGATTGTAAGAATTCTAAAACAACCTAAGACACTGCTTAATATGATTAATATAATAGTCAAGCTAGATAATCAATTATATAAAAGATGTATAGAAAAGAAGTATAAAGGCAGGTGAAGACTATAAGGGAAATAGATATATAAAAAAAAGCATGACCCTTATAGACCAATATCTATAGAACTTAATATAATAGCTAAGCCTAAAGATTATGGCAAGAAGCTTAAGGACAAAAGTAATGTAGAATATTATAATTATTATAAGAAAGGATACTATGTAAGAGAATATAGAGATTCAAAGAAAGAAAGATAGATTAAAGCAACATATAATTATGGTCTAAATAAAGAAATTGAATATAATAATAACTAGACACATAAGGTTATGGATTATTCTAGGAATGAAGACCTATATAGGATTAAGAATTATAAAGATAATAAGTGTTATAGCTTCAGCGGAACTGAAAGCAAGGTAAACTTATATATAGAAACCATATACACACATGAGTTATACAGTCATAAGGGCTAAAGAGTTAACAGTCAACTACAAACTGAAAAAATATATCAAAAATGGGAAAAATATCTCAATAACTAACTGATCAAAGAATAAAAAATAAGCAACAAAATCTATAAGAGATTGAAGAGCTAAAACACTCAGGAAAGATAATAACTTAAAGAAATCCTCACAGAGGATAAGTAGAAAGATATTAAATTAATACTAAGATTTAAGTATGGACTAGAATGTCAAGAATTATATAATAATCTTAAATATCCAGATTATAAATCCACTGCATGGGCCTTCTATACTAAAGATTGGTATAATATATATCTAAATATAAAACAAGGGAGTGGATATTTCCTCAAATAGAAAGAAAAGAAGCTAAGAAACTATAAATAGCTAGAAGAGGTAGAAAAAACCTCATAGAGAAACTTATAATGAGAAGTAAATATTATAATACTTAAAAGAGCAAAGTAATAGATAGAGGCTAGAAGCATAAGAGATGCTCAAATGTCTGATAGACCTAAGTAGAGAATTATAGAACCAATCTTGCTTGAGATAGAGAATTTTAAAACTAATGAACTATAAATAATAGAAGAAGAATAAATTAAATAAAATCAGAAAATAAATAAGATTCTGAAAGAGTTGATCAGCATATAATATATATTAGATAAGGAAAAGAATAAGCAAGAAAATATTAAAAGAATTCTAAAAGAAATTAACAACTTACTCAAAGAAAATAATAAAAAAGAAATAAAAGCTATAGCACAAGGATAACACTTCAAGATCAAAGCAGATATACTAGAATAAAAAATACAAGTCCTAATAGATTCAGAGGTAACAGGAAATTTCATAGATCTAAAGATATAAGAATAACTATAGATATTAGGATAAAAGAAACTAATACCTATACTATTAGAAGAACTCAATAGAGAAAAACTATCTAAAAATGGAATTATGGATGAAATAGAATGGCTACCCATGAAAATTAATAAACATTTCGAAATAATTAACTTCAATATTGCAAAGCTAGGACAAGATAACATTATTCTAGGAATCCTATAGCTTAGAAAGTATAATCTAGAGATCTACTGGGGCAGAGAATAGTTATAACTAATAAGATATAATTGTGAAATAACCTGGACTATTAAGGTATCTGTGATAAAGGATGACCTGAAGATCACTATTAAAAAGGAAATAAGAGCTTCTATACAGGATAAAGTTAAGGGCATAACTGTTATTAAAGTCATAGAAGAGGTTATACTATAAGAGGATTAGGAAATATTTAAGAAAAAACTTGAAGTATTAGTAGTAAAATACTAATTAAAAAGCAGTATAGATATAGTATTACTTAAAGAATATAAATAGTTCAGAGATTTGTTCAATAGAATATATAAGGTCTTATTAGATTATAATGAATAGGATTATACTATCCCTCTTAAGAAAGGAAAAGAACCAGTACTCTAGAAGATTTACCCAGTGTCAGGAAATGAAGAGGAAGCTCTGAAAAGATATATTGAAGAAAATCTTAAAAAAGGATATATATAACTGTTAGTATTACTAGTAGAATATCTAGTATTATTTATTAAAAAGAAAGGAACGACAGACTTGAGAATGTGTATTGATTTTTAACAACTTAATAATATTATGATAAGGGATAGTTACTCTCTACCCCTAATCATGGAAATTCAGGATAAGATTTGAGGAAAGAAATGGTTTATTAAACTTGATATTACTGACGCATATAATTGCCTTAGGATTTAAGAAGAAGAAGAATAGAAAATAGCATTCAAAACCAAATTTGGACACTTTAAGTATTTAGTAATGCTATTCAAATTCACTAATATACCAGCAGCATTTCAATAATATATTGATAGTATTATGTCATTTTATTTATATGATTTTACTATTGCTTATTTAGATGATATTTTAGTATTCTCTAATATAATAGAAGAGCACGTGGAGCAGGTAAAGAAAGTTTTAAAGAAATTTAAAGAAGTAAAACTATAAGTTAAATTAAGGAAGTGTAAATTTCATATATAAGAAACAGATTTTTTAGGGTATAAAATTATACAAGAAGGAATACAGACAGAAGAAAAGAAAGTTAAAGCTATTAAAGAATAGCCTGAACTAAAAAATATAAAAGAACTATAATCTTTTATTAGAATGATTAATTACTACTGATATTATATCAAAGAATATGCAAAGATTATAGAACCACTATTCAGACTATTGAAAAAGGATTAACTATATAAGTAGGAAACAGACCAAAAAAGTGCTTTTAATAAAGCTAAATACTAACTAGTCACTACACTAATACTGAAATAACATAATCTAGAATTACTATCAATACTAGAAATAGACGCATTAGATTTTACTATTAGAGCAGTATTGACATAAATTGATAAAGATAGAAGAAGAAAAGTGATAGCATACTACTCAAGAAAGCTAATTGATATAGAATTGAATTATAAGATTTATAACAAAGAACTATTAGTAATTGTCAACAC
Source organism: Talaromyces verruculosus (assembly GCA_038993655.1). Taxonomy (NCBI): domain Eukaryota; kingdom Fungi; phylum Ascomycota; class Eurotiomycetes; order Eurotiales; family Trichocomaceae; genus Talaromyces; species Talaromyces verruculosus. The sequence continues at coordinate 5,522 of JBBVQN010000033.1, read as the reverse complement.
TTTATGATATTAGAGAGTATATTTAAAAGGAATCAAGTACTTAGTCAAGATTATTATAGATCACAAGAATCTTACTTACTTTATAATAATAAAGATTCTTACAAGAAGATAAGCAAGATGGTTAGAATTATTAGCAAACTATTAGTTTACAATTAAACACTGCAAAGGAAAGGATAATAAAAGGGCAGATACTCTAAGCAAATAACTAGATTATGAAGAAGAAATTAAGAAACTAGAACCAGCATTGCTGTAAATAAATAAAGAAGGATATTTGGAGTATAATTTATAAGTAGCTATACTTATAATAATAATAGAGATAACTATAGATTTAGAGCTATAGGACAGGCTTATAGAAGAAACAGTAAAGAATGAGAATATCTAACTTATTATAGAAAATGATAACAATCAAGTCATAACAACAGAGACTGGACTGATATTTTAGTATAGTTTAATCTATATCTTGAATATATTATAGAATGAAATTATTCAACTATATTATAATATTTTAATTAGTAGTCATCTAGGATAAACTAATACTATGGAATGAATCACTAGAAACTATTACTGGCTATAAATGATAAAAAATATTAAAAAATATATCAAAGAATATAATATATGTTAGAAAAATAAAATCAGAAGATATAAGCCTTATAATTTTATGCAAGAAATTTAGACACTGGAATATCTATTCTAGATTATTATTATAGATTATATTATAAAGCTATTAAAATCTAACAACTTGGATTCAATCCTAGTAGTAGTAGATAAAATAATAAAATATACATGCTTTATTGCTATAATAGAATAGACAAACATAGAAAGACTTATATAGAAATTAATAGATAAAGTCTTTAAATACTATAGCATACTTGAGATTATAATATCAGATAAGGGAAAGACTTTTTAGTTAAAATTATAAAGATTAATGATAGACCTAATAAGAGGAGAATAACAGTTATTCACATTATATCATCTATAGATAAATAGATAAACCAAACAGACAAATTAAACACTAGAATAATATCTATAATATTATATAAATTATTACCAAGATAATTAGATAGAATTATTATTAATAGCATAATTAGCATATAACATGTCCAAATATTTAACAATAGAGATTACACTATTTTTTATAGTTTATGGAAGAGAAGCAAGATTACTAGGATAATCAAGGTTTGAATAACTAATTAACTTAATAGCAGAGTAAAAAGTATAAGAGATAAATATACTCTACTTTTATTTATAGATAGAAATTATAAATTATAATAAATAAAATATTGGATATTTTAATATAAAACATCTGAAGAGACTAGAACTTAAAAAGGGGGGGAAGGTTTATCTTTTATAGAAAAATATTAAGATTATATAACTAAGTAATAAGCTGGACTATCTACAAATTAGACTATTCAAGATTAAGGAAAAAATTAGTAAAGTCAATTATAAGCTAAAACTACTATTAATAATAAAGATATACCTAGTATTCTATATTTTATTACTAGAATTAGCATCTTAAAATACTAAAATACAAGAAGAAATTATAATCAAGGAAAAAATATATAAAGTAGAAAAAATAATAGTGGAAAGATAAGTCAAGAAAGGAATACTATATTTAGTAAAATAAAAAGAATATGATAGGATAGAAAATATATAGGAACCTATTAAGAATCTTATTAGGGTAGAGAAAGCTTTTAAGAAATTCTACTAGAAGTTTTCAACATGCTAGAGAGAGATTATATAAAATTAGTAAGTAACTTATTAAAATTCTCAGATATTATATCTAATACTTAAGACTCTAACTGCTTTAATATAATCTCAGTATTAGCAGTAGTAACTTTTATATTAGTTAGGGGATTTTCAGAATCTAAAATCTTTAATATTATCTGGTTATGAGCCTATATACTTATATTATACTTATTATAAGACTCTTCAAGACAATAAAGATATTTTAATTTTATAAATAAAGACTTAATTTAATCCTTAGTTTTTTAAATCTTAGCCTTTATCTCCTGATAATTAGATTTAAAAATCCACCACTCTCTATTACTATAGAAGTACTATTTGCAAAAATAATTATAATAGATATATATAGTATACTTTTAATTTTTATCAGCTATTATACAAGAGTAATTATTAAAGTAATAATATTCACAAGGGTACTCAATAATAAAACCAGTCTTTTAGATTTTTATAGATTAAGAAATATATTACTGAAGGGTATTAGCTTTTTAGTATTTAGGATTTGTTTTGGATTTCAGTTTTTGATAAGGTATAGTAAAGATATTATAAGAATACTTATTAATAAAAGAAAGTAGGGTTATACTAAGAACAAGGGCGCATCTTTTTATTTAAACCTTTAAGGATAAAGGCTCTCAAAAAGGGGAGATAATATTATAAACCAACTTGCATAATACTAAAAGAAATTATAATATAAAAGGGAAGGACCAGTTTAGTATATATTTGTACTAGATTAACTAAGGACCAGTCACTAGCAATAAATGAAATCTGGATATAATAGTATAGGACATATATTAGGGTCATATAGAGATAGGAATAATATATCATTATCTTAGATAAGATAAAGGTATATGAAATAATAAGATATTATTAGAAGATATTGTATACTTTATACTTGCTACTTTTAAAAAGTATATAATATACAGTATATGGAATATGGAGGGTTGTATATATAAGGATACTCATTTACTATCATGTATTTAGTTCTTTATAGTTCTTTAATATAAGTCACTTGAATACTACAATAAGAGTCAGCAAGGCAAACCTAACTTGTATGGGCACCAGGCTGTACGGGGGATCTCTTCTATCTTAGTTACATTAAAACTTCTATACGCTAGTTCAGCTATTGTTACTTTGTGTACTCAAGTCACCTTACCGATCAACTGTTCAAGGAACCTTTGTGTGGTTCAACCAAGCCTAGCGTACCTCGACACAACACTGTTTAACTAAGGTGGATCCAGGTCCGTGACATGAGGTTAACTATATAAGCATAGTTTATCTTAAGGAGTAGACCTGGCCTTATTTAACTTATTAGAGTTAATATTATTGCTTCTAAAAGTGGTATATGCACTTCTATCATATTTAGACTTTATAAAGTCTTTAAATTTAGTGATAAGCTTAATGAATAATATCTTATAATTATTATAAATAGCTTTATACCAGGTGCTATAGAAAACTTTATATAATTGCTAGATTGCAAGTATGAACTTTATTATTACATATTTTTCATCTAATCCAATTCCAGGAATCTTATATTGATGTATATAATTATATATCTTTATCTAGCTCTTAATCCAAGTGCTAAATTACCTCTTTCCAGCTGGTCTATTCTTTAATAATATTTACTTATTTAAGATATCAAATTGCTCTTAGTTAGTATTAGGTTTATAACACTTTTAAAGCTTGGAAAGGATATCTTATATATCTAGTTTATCTTTAATAAGGAGATTTATAAATTAATTAATTATTTTAAAAATATACTCTTAAATAGCTGCAATATTTGCTTAGTCTATTTTATAATTATTTTAAGCTTGCTTATATATCTTATATCTAAGGGCTAAGGCTATATCTGACTTGCCCTTGAATTATATTGACACCTCTAGCTTAATAAGTCTTTTTTTATATTTTTAAATATTATTAGCTAACTCTTCTACTAATAGAGAAGCTATATTATTTACTAGCAAGGTTAGGTCTAGATTAATATATTCCTAGACTTCTGTACTAAAAGCCTTGCTCTTGATTGGTTATAGTTATCTCTCCTAGTCTTACTTACTGGAGAGAATAGTTTAATTTTTATTCTTAAGAGATATTCTGTATAGCTTTAAAAGGGACACAATAAGAATCAGAATTAGAGAAATATTTACTCATTGGAGTCTGTGAATTAGCTGCCTGAGTGTAGGGTTATAGATAGCTTTTCATAGGGGTCTCTAGAACTTGTGCTACCTAGCTGTTCTTTTATTTTCTTAATAAGCTAATCTTAGTCTAAATAACCTTAATATTACTCTTTCTGTAACTGCCTATGGGACATGCTACCATAAGAAATTGAGTGGGAATGTGTATTGTATTATATTCAAGTGTGTCTAATAGAATGAAAGTAACTAGCATAGGTATGCTATACATAATGTAGTGCAGTCCTGTGCGCGCTAATTTAGTAAGGAGTCCTCTTGGCAAATCCTTATATCGAGGAAAGCTAGCCATCCAATGAGGGCATGCGAGTGGATATATGCGCTGCGCTCACCATATTTGGGATAGCGGTAAAGTAATCTTGTCAATTACTTGGGTGACGCGCACCCTCACCCGGTTACGGGTGAGGTGCGCGCTAGCGGCACGGGTACCCACAATCGAACTATCGTTCACCCACATCGTTACATTAAATAATAAATCTGGTGTTTTAAAGCTATTCTATCAATATTAAGGTTACAATATTATCAGAAATAGTTACTAAGAAAATATAATGTTTTTACCTATGTTAGTGAGTACTTGGGTTAGGGTTCTGGTAAAATAGATAAAATATAAAATACTAAATCTTCTAACTTTAAGCATCTCTAGCTCCTCCCATCAAGCCTAGATGGAGATGAAAGTTATATTATTCAAATGAATTAAAAGGACTGTGGAATGATGTGTTACGGGCTAGTCCCGCCTAATGCTCACTATAAGGGCATGTCTGAATAGAAAACGTAACATGAGGGAAGAAAGAGGAAAGAAACAACAGGTTCTTCACGCGCATACAATCTTATAAGGAAAAGGGGAATAGGGGCTTCTGGTAATCTTCCTTCTAGGGATTCTAGGTAGATGGGTGTTATGTAGTTCCAAGTAGGCGCTGTAACGCAGGGCAACCAGGGCTAGGGTTGCTTTATATCCGGGCAGATAATCAGGATCTAGGAATAGCTTTATATTATAGGAATAGCTATTATAAAGGCTTTGCCTAAATACACTTTATAAGGTCAGCTTATAACATTACCTCTCTCCCTTTTTTAAGGATTCCTAGTCATTAAGGGCAACAGTGTCCTTAAGATTCTATACTAATTACCAGTCTTGTTACTTATATCTTAATTATTTTACTAAATATTAGTATTATTTACTATATCCTTAGCTGATAGTGTGTTTATCCTTAATTCTTTTTACTATATATTCTAATTCCCTGTCAATTAACTGATTTAGTAGCTGGTAGTCAGATATCTTCTATAATAGAAAAGGGTCCTTAGATATAGGCTATAGCAGAGCTATATAGAATATATTATATATACTTTTAAGAATATCCAGCTAGTAAGTATATATACTAATTCTTTCTAATACCATGAATTTCACATGTCTATAGTCTAGCTTTTTAGACAGATAGTTAGTTTAGATATTCTATAGATCAAGCTATACTTTATTCCCTACTTAATATATATAGGCTATAATAATAATAATAATAATGCTTCCATTTTAGAGACCTTTTACCAGTCATCGACTATGTAAGGTCTGCCATTTCCCTCTTAGGAAGTGGACTTAGGCTAACTAGA
>JBBVQN010000304.1:0-11061 GCA_038993655.1 Talaromyces verruculosus | reverse complement strand
ATAATACTAAAAATAATACTAAAAATAATACTAAAAATAATACTAAAAATAATACTAAGAATAAAACTAAGAATAAAACTAAGAATATTAAATACAATATTAAAAATAATATTAAAAATAATAAAGAATTCTGATTAATTAATTTATCTAAACTGGAAAGAAATCTTTAAAAATAACTACTAGCTTTTCTTATTTATTAAATAAAAATATTATTATAATTATATTAACTAGTATTAAATATATATTAAATTCTAAATAGTTTAGTTAGTAATCTTATCTATTTGTTATATAATATCTAACTTATTCTTACTTAAAGCTCTATATTGGTAATCTATTTAAAATATTCTAGATATATATTAGATATAGTAATATTATTATAATAATTATAGCTATATCTAGTAGAATAGCTATAATTATAATGTAAAAAAATCTTAAATAGATTATTCTTATTATCCTTAGAAAGGAATAACTTATAGATAGATTTAGTATAAAAATACTTTATTAATATTATAATATATATTAAATATAAATTATATATAAATTTAATAGATACTTATAAAGCAATAAAAAGACTAAATATATTATTAAATTCTTTATTAATAGTTCTAGATAGCTAATAAAATTGCTCTTTAGAGAATACAAAGCTATTAAATATATTAATAGATTTAAAGTTAAGCTAGTTATTATCTATAATTCTTAGTTAACTTATTATATAAGGAGAAACCTATCTTGTTACTTTTCTCATAAGAAAGCTTAATACTATAAGAACTTTATCTTACTTAGATATAATTCTATTAGTATTATTACTAAAGTAGATTTATAGCTAAATTAAAAACATTTTAAATGTTTTTTAGTTTTTTAAGTATAGGTTAATTTTCTTTATCTTAATAACTAATTAACTTATAGCTTATTATACTTTAAATTTAAGTATATATTATTTTATTTCTTTAAATACGTCTCTCATCTCAGCTAGGCTAAAAATAATATTAATTATTTTACTAATAGTTAATAGAATTAGTACTAATTAATAGGTCTAAACCCTAGATAGAATAAATTACTAAGAAGTAATTATAATAATAAATTTCTTTTTTAAAAATAAGAGTCTTAAATTATTATAAATTAAAGATTTATAATTATTTAGATTAAAGTAAACTTATTACTAGATACTAGTTTAATAGTATTTTAATAATAAAAGGATAGATATCTAAGTAATAAATAAAAAAGCTTAGTTTCCTAAGACTATAAGTAATAATATACTTAAAATTAAATAGTTAATTTAAGGTAATAGAGAAAAACTAATTATATAGTAAATAAGCATTTTTATATATTTATCTCTAAATATAGTTATTATATTTAGTTATTAACAACTAGCTCTATTGTCTCTATTCTATCTTATTAAATCTAATATATCTATTTACTAGTAAACAGCTCTGTTAGCTCTGTTATCCTAACTCTAGTAATTATAGATAATTTAGTTAGTTAGTTAGACTTGATTCTGGCTGTAGCTGGCTAAGTTCTAGAAGCCGCTATCCCAGGTGTGCCTGAGCCGGCAGGCACCAATACAAAAGTGGCTCAGCCACAGAGGCGTGCCACAGGGTGAGCCATAGAGAATGTAATAAACAGTACAAATGAGATAAATAATGAATGTAAAATAATTAAACATGTTAAATAAACAAATAAAACAATCAACTAGTGTAAATATATATATCCTAGTAAGTATATCAAGTCCTTGGTTTCTCCTACTCCCATCATTCTTATATTTGCTAACTGCACTACATGAATATCTTTATATTCTTAGAAATACACCTATATGTACTCAATCCCACAAATTAATCATATATATATATTTTTATTTATCCCTAGCATATAAGAGCTTATCTAATTATATATCTTCTATATCTCTAGGTTCACTCTATACATTCTTATCAACTAGCTTATTCTCTAGTATTAATCCTTAGCTTATACTAGTGTAATTATTAGTTTTTATTAGTAGATAAGCAGACTTGGTATTTATATTATCTATTTATATAACTATACTTTTTCCTAAGTTAGTGCTCTCTTTGTTTTCTGGTACTTTATATATGCTTATTGCTACTAGGTTTATATTATTAAACTAAGCTAATAACCTAATATTAATAAAGAATTAAATAATTATAATTATAGCTAACTTCTCACTAAATAGCATCTATAGGTTTATTATTTATTATAATCTCTTAATTTAAATCTATATATAATTCTATTTATTTATATAAAATAAATAATCAAGAAAAATATACTTGATAGTTTAATTTAATAAGTTATATATATAGTATAGATTTTTATACTTATTGATTTACTAAAAGTATTATTTTAGTACTAGCTACTCTGTTTAAATCTAGATTAAAATTAATAATATAGCTTTATATAGATATACCCAATATTGAAGATTACCCTTAGAAAGCTGTAGAACCAGCTTTTTAGTAGGTTTTCTACTCTTAGATTGATTCTATATCTTTATCTAAGCCTTTTTTACTTTTATATATATCTGGTACTTAGCTGTAGCTCTAAGTATGATCTAGTTCTTAATATCTCTAAATATAATCTAATAATATATACCTATTATAGTAGTATATTTAGCTGTTTGATCTATAGCTTTATTTTTAGAGATACCTTTATGACTAGAGATCTAATAAAGAATAATATTAATATAATTATTTATATATTTCTAATATAAATTAATATAATTATAGATATAGGTTTAATCTAAAGCTATTTATAGATTCTAGATTAATTAAAGTGCTAATTAACTATCTGAAAAAATTATTACTTTTTAAAACTATAAATTATTATCTATAAACTGTAGTAATATTTTAAGCCTGAATCTAATCTTATAAACCTCTGCTATATATATTATTAATATATCTTTTATACTAATACACTCTATCTATTAATGCTGAAATTATAAGATAACTATTAATATATTAATATAGCCTTAATAGCCACTGTTATTAATATATATTAATATATATATATTCTCCTTAACTATATTATTATTATTATTATTCAAGTTTATAGTCCATATGTAACGCTATAGGTTATGACAGACTCATGGGTAGCCATGGCTAGCCTCTGAGGCCCCTAAGGCTCCAGGGGCTCCAGCTCCTAACAGTCTCAGGCGTAACACAAATCCGGGCTCTATCTCGCCCCCATCTAGCGTCTTCGCCGGGGACTTTTGGGCTTGCTTATAGGCTACTATACTTATAAGGATCCCTTATACTTTATAAGATGTATAGGTATACTTTACCAAGCCTAATTATATATTTTAGGCTTTATTATAAATATACCTATCCTCTTATCTATCCCTGGAAGTCTCTCCTTATAGGGCTTTTTATCTTTAATAATTATTAAGCTTAACTTCCTTAATGGCTTACTCCTTATCTTGAAAAAGATTAGTATTATTTATAAATTAGAGTAGTATTATAATGGCTTTAGATTTACTAAAAAGATATCTCTTTAAGATATCCTCTGCTGCTATAGGCAAGGGAATTCTAGCCTTAATTAGGTTTTTATATAGTGCTTACTAGGCTCTCTAGCGCTCTTAGCACTTAAATAAAATATAGAAGACTATCTCCTGCTATTCTCTACAGACTTTATACTCTAGAGAGTCCTAGATCTTAATCTAGTAATAATATATATTTATAGATGTATGTCTAGTCTTTAACTAGTAATAGTGGCTTACTAGATGTTTTAGTACTTTTACAGTAGTCTTATCTAGTCTCTATTTTTTTAGCATTTTATAGGCCTTATTATGCTGGTGAGCTCCTTATATAATATTCTTATAAACTTATTCCTCTACTATTTTTCTCTTTGCCTTAGTATAGGCCTGTTTAATATAGATTAATAATAAGCCTTCAAAATCAGGTCTTGCAGGCCTTATAGAGGCTTTTTTAATAGCTTAATCAGCCTGCTCATTCCTTTCTACTTTATTATAACCTAACACCCATTATATTATTACTAGATAACTGCTAAAAGCAAGCTAGAAAGTAGCCTTATAGGCTCTAAGCACTAAGGCTTAACCTAGCTCTGGTTCTATTGATTAGAGGCAGTCAATAGTGGCTTAGATATCTAGAAGGATATAAATAAGCTCTTTAAAATCTTTATCTAATATTTATTCCAATATTGCTGCTATATCCACTAGCTTTATATTAAAAACCTTATAATCTATATCTATAGATACCTCTAGACACTCCTATAGTGCCCCTATTCTTACCTATAATACTATTCTAGCCTCTATACATCTATTATTCTACCTAGAGCTATCTAATCATAGGGTAGTCTCTAAATAATACTCTACTATTTTCTCTAGCACCCTCTTAGTGTTTATAATCTGGATAATCCCTAAGAATGCTATTAGTATATATTATAGTATTCTTTTAATTCTACCTGATGGGTCTTTGGTCAAGTATTAAACTAGATATCTAGCCAGCCTCTAGTCTATCTATTTAGAGGGTTTGCCTCTAATTTAAGCCTATTCTTAATTATCTAATAGCTACTTATAAGGTTAAGCATAAGCATTACTATGCCTAAGAATCACTAGAAGCAGCTATGCTGTAGAGTAAGTCTTAGGTAATATTAATAGTCTAGCTATATATTTAGCTTTTCTAATATCTAGTAAAATATTAGCTAGCTCTAAGGCTGCTTTTTAAATCAAGGCATCTACTAGAGTCTTAGAAAACATGCTAGTAATAGCCCTAGCTTAGATATTAATTAGGTATTATAAGCCCTAAGCCTATATCTTTTAGCCCTATTATTATAATTCTACCCCCTATAGAGCTTATACTTGTATAATAGTCTTCTCTAGTCTTTATATAAGCTCTAAAGTTAGTCTATTAGCTCTACAAAGTTTATAAAGCTTTATTTTAATGCCCTAAGCCTTTTATATATATATAGTATAGTAGCTCTATAGAATTAATTACCTATCTAGAGTTATGCTTAACTAGTATACTATTTCACACTGTATAATAGCTCTTATACCCTCTACTATAATCTTAACATCTTGTATCTTATGCTTATAGCATCTATCTTACTACTTTATGAAGAAGGCTGTCTCTATTTTATTAGGGTTAAATTAAATACTATTCTCTACCCCCTATTCAATTACCACTTTAATAGCTTATTATAAGGTCTTATAGGCTTCTTTTACTAAGCTAGCTGCTGTAACAAGCCCCTGATTATCTATAAAGGATATCTTCTATATATCTAAAACCACTGCCTTAATGGCAGCTGCTAGTAGTTAAATATATAGTATAAAAAGGACTAGTAATACTAGTAAGCTCTAGAGCAGGCTTAAATTTATAAAAGCCTTATTACTAGTATAGCTATTAATAACTAATAGAGCTCATTAGTTAGATAAGAAGGAATCCACTTAATATATAAGATCTCTATCCATTCCTATACCCTAGAGATCCTCTATAAGCTTCCACCTAACCACATAGTCAAAGGCCCTTATAATATCTATGAATAGGCATGCTCTAAGCTTACTCTCACACCAAGCCTGCTTAATCTTACCTATAAGGCATGCTATAGTATCCACTGCACTTTATTAGTAACACCTACTAAATTAGCCTTTATAGAAGAGCTCCTAGGCCTCTACAAAATCAGTAATAAGGTCTACTACTAGCTTCTTTACCATCTTATCCAGATAGTTTAATAAACTAATAACCCTATAAGCCTTTACTAGTGTATATAAGCACTTCTCCAGCTTCTAAAGAAGGATTCCTTTAATACTTTTCTATACTATAAGATATATCCTAAGCTTAAAGCACTATCTTATTAAAGCTATAACTTAGGCCTGATCTAAGCATTAAAAAAGCTAGATAACTTTAAAATTAAATTTATCTATATCTAAAGCTTTCTCTACTCCTTAGCTAAGCAAAGCTTTGCTAACTGCTGCTACTATAGCTAGTTTATAAATATAGCTAGGCCCTGGGAGTTCTATCTATTAGATATCTTCTTTAGGGGTCTGCTCTAGCACTTAAGGAAATACTTAGCCCTTAAAAATAGCCTTCTTTTCCTTAAATATAGCTGCTATTATATCCTTGGTTATTAGATTAATTAAAGCTAGAGTGGTGCCACTAGAGGTTGATTTAGTATAGTATAGGGCTATCTAGTATCTTTTCTGCTCTAGGAGCAAGCCCTTATTGATCCCTTATAAGAAAGTCTTCTAGTATTCTCTCTTAACATATTTTATAGTGATATAATAGGTCCTCTGAGCCTCTTAGAGGTCTTTCCTATTAATCTTACCCACCTAATATGCCCTATAGGCCTTAGAATAGGCACTCTAGGCCTTTACTATCTGGGGTCCTTACTAGTGCTTAGAGTATGTATATAGCTTAATAAGCTTAGTATACTTATTAAGCATATTTATAAGGATTCTCTTTATCTACTTAGCCTTGTCTTCCATGTCCTCTAGTAAGCACTTATCTATTAGGGGTGGTCTAGTGCCCTAGAGGCCTCTCTAGATGTGTTTAATAGTATTAAAAGTCTTTTTATCCTCTAATAATAGGTCTATCTGCTACCCTGTTATTATCATCTCTCTAGGTTTACTCTCTTCCTTTAGAGACTTCTATGAGGCTTATATAATGATGTGATTAGACACTATAGCGCTTTTTTTATCTATTATCCAGCTCTTTAGGGGTCCTAGTGCTTGATTACTGATTATAAGATTAATAATTAAAATGCTAGACACCTTCTCATCCCTAACATTATCCCTAGAGTTACCCATTTTCCAGGGCCTTGTAGGTATATCTAGCTTATTATTAATAAATAGGTTATACTTCTTGATAAGCCTTTCTAGGGGCTCTGTATTCTTTCTCTGCTTACTAAGGCCATTCTATATAGGGCTATAAGTATTAAAGTCTCTAAGAATTAGGCACTATCTTCTAAAAATTAGATTCTAATTAATATTTATAAGGGCTCTTTAGGTATATTAGGAAGCTTTTATATATATATATCAAGGTCCTAGTGTGTTATTATAACAATTCACTACTTTAGTGCGCCTGCTGCACTCCACTATGTTTACTACTATAAAATAGGGATGGTTTATAAGGTCTGTCTAGGCCTTAATAATCACTTTATTCACTATATTCTTCTTTACTGTGGTCACCACCTGGGCATACTCCTAGGAGCCTTCTGGCTAGTAGAATAAGAACCCTGGGTAGCTAATCTCACCTTTACTACTCAGGGGCTTCTAGAGGCATACTATTCCTACTTCTGTCTCTAAAGCTGTCTCTAGCACTGTATATAAGATAGCACTAGCTTAGATATAATTGTGTTGAAGTATTAACATAATCTCTAATTTATAGGCATGTTAGTATTATTAATAGTCCCTATAACTAGCTTATTAGTGCTTAAAGGACCTGTAATCTTTAAAATTAGTAGAGGCCTTAAGAAAAATACTATTAAGGTCTTATTTAGTAGGATAAGATACTAGAGCCTCTAGTTTCTTACTTACTAGATAGCCTACTTCCTCACCTGCCTAATTTTAGGGCACTTAGGCGATATAGTCTTATAGGGCCTATTACAATTAATACATCTAATCTAGCTATATTGATAGGGCTTACTTAGCTTAATACTATAGTCTATAATATTATATCTATAACTTAAGGCCTTATAGTCCCTAGTGTAGATTATATATTTTAGAGGGCTGTTTCTGTATTCTAGATAGCTAGAGTGCCTAATTCTACAGTAGTATATATAGATATTCTCTAGTTTAGTATCCTAGTAGGCCTTTATAATATAGTAGTGGCCTTTAAATTATAGGTACCCTTTTAATATCCTTTAAACCTTATTTTTTAAGCTAATTATTACTACTATAATAGCAAATAGGCGCCCTTTAGCCCTTATATTTCTAGGGCTCTTAAGCTAGGTTGGGTCCTATTTAAGCCTATAGGATATCTTATACTTAATTTCTTTTTAGGCTATCTCTAGGCCATAGCTGCTATTTATATAGCACTTTATAGAGACTCTATAGATCTTATTTTATTGCTACTATTTATTAATCTCTATTAAGATGACTGCTATATCTATCTTTTATATAGCAGCTATAAGTATATTATTATAAGCTAGTATTATTAAGCCACTAGGGACTTCTTCTTTAAAAAGCACTGTAAGGTGTTTTGAGGCTATATATTTAGTATTAACTATATATATAAAATCTAGTAATCTAGTGTTTATAAAGGCTCAGTTAAGCACTAGCTGGATATCTTAGATATTATACCTTACTATAGTAATGGATACTTAACATCTAAAGATTAGGTATTATTCTTCCTTGCTCTAGGTATTCACAGGCTTTATTAGTGCCTGTACTAGTTTACTAGATGTTATAATTATTGCTTTTTATCTCTTATATTATATTGTTTATTACTCTCTAGTATTGCTCTTAGCAGCTTTGCCCTTAGCGGCTAATACCTGTGTTTTAGGGGTTAAGCTCTAGGCTAGATGTAAGGGTTTAATAGTTAGTAGAAGCCTTTAGGGTGGAGATATAGGTTTAGTGGTTGAAAAAAGCCACTAGAATAAAGATAAAGATGATATAAGGGGCATAGAGCTCTATAGGGGTTAAGAGGTTAAGGCTTCCTTATAGATGCTCTCTAGTACTAGTAAGACCTGGTTTTATCAATTTTTCACAATTTGATACTAGGGAGGGTTATAACTTTTTATTAAGCTAGGTATTAGGTTTTTAGTAGCAGGAGCTTGCTTTTTTTGGACAGGTACTAGTCTATTTTTAGGAATAGGGTTTAGTAGTAAACTGCTTGCCTTAATATTATCTATTAGGAGAGTATTAGGTGCTAGGTTTGCATTAGGCTGTAGTACTTGCATAGTTTTCTTTAGAGAGTTAATCCTTATAATATAGGCCTGTACAAGGGCTATATAGGCCTTGAGTATATTTTTATTCCTAGCTAATTAGGCTTTAATAGGCGCTATAGCCTCTATAATATAGTTTTTTAAAAGCTTAAGGACTATAGTGAAGGCGTTTGCACTGTATGAGTCCTAGTATATATATTTCTAATAGTTACTCCTAGTAAAATTGGGGTTAGTAACTTTATTAATAGTGCCTGTTAGCCCTTGTATAGCTTTAGTAAGCCCTGAGACTAGCTGTTCTTTAAGGGTTGTTCTAGTGGCTGGGGGTGCTATTTAAGCCTGTAGAGCTATCTTGAGGCCTCTTTCTAGCTACTAATCTGATCCCAATAGGCGCTCCCTGCTGCTACTTGGCTTTGGGAATTGTAGCAGTGCCTCCAGGGCCTGATTACCTGGCGTTTGGGGTAAGTGACCGCCTACCGCCCCAATCCCACCCCCCGTCGGTTTGAGGGCTCCAGGGCCCTCTAGGGGTCCCTATGACACCTCCATGGGGGTTTTTCAGTGCTGAGAAGCCTATAAGGCTCTCTAGAACGTGTAAAAAGCGTTGTTTTTCAAAAAGTGCCGAGACTTGAAGGTCAATCCTTCCTCCTTAACTATATGATTATATACTATAACTGCCTTCTTATGCTTATTGATTATAATATATAAAAACTCTTGCTAGGGTAATTAAATATATATCTTATAACTCTTTTATTTATTTACTAGAGTTCCTAGAGGAGTATAAAAGCATTTATTCTTTTTTTAAGTATAAGTCTTTATTAGGATATAACTACTGAGTATAAGTTATTAATCTATATATTTTAAAAGCATGCTTTAGGGAATTATATAGATTAGTCCTATATAAATCTAGATTATAATAGCTTTAATAAGCTAGTCTAGTTAATAGTAGATTAGGAGAAAGAATAGCTTTATATTAAGTACTTCTATTATTATTATATAAAAAGTACTACTAATTAAGTATACTATATATTTTTAGATATTAATAAATTCCTATATAATCTTAATAAGTTAAGCCTATATTATTACTCTAGATTGATACTATATCGCGGTATTATATAATATCTAGAGAATGATAATAGCTTGGTAAATCTATTACATTGAGCTAAGAATAATTCTCTATATAGACTTTACTAATCCTTTTAAAGCTTCTAAATTAGTGCTTGTCTTTGCTATAGCTTTATTCTAATACATATTAAATATAAATTCTAAATTAAGCTAGATTCTAAGGTATTTAACTGCCTTGCTTGCCTCTTTTTATATACTATCTTATAGAGTGATTAATTATGATCTTAAAATGAGCTTACTCTATAGATTTATAAAGTAGATAAATTAATACTTTTTTTTATTAAATATAGAAGCATAGTGTAAAGCCTACTAATCTACACTAGTATTAATATATTAAAGCTTTTCAATAATCTTATCCTTGCTATAATTAGCAGCTATAATTCTTATATTATCTATTTATCTACTTATTAATATATGATTTATTTTATCTATATAATCTTCAATCAGATCTGAGTTATAAATAAGATATAAGATTAGTAAGATTAGGGAGCCTTATAGAATGCTATAATAATAATAATAATGCTTCCATTTTAGAGACCTTTTACCAGTCATCGACTATGTAAGGTCTGCCATTTCCCTCTTAGGAAGTGGACTTAGGCTAACTAGATTTTCAATATGCATAAATCGAAATAGGCCAATTTTGGGAAATACAATGAGAGCCCCCTATAGGATGAGTAATAATTATAATAATTCAAAATAAGGAAAAAGCGAGTGTGAATATATAAATAAGGAGCAATAATTAATAAATTATTCTTCTTCTAATAAAATCCATTTTCTTGTTGCAATTTTTGTTATTTTTAGATATTCTATTAGGGTAGGGATGCCTGGTTTAGAAAATAAGAAATATAAATTTTTTTTATCTAAATCTAGCCCCCCAATGGTTAATTTTTTAATATTATTATATTTTGAGCAGTTCAAAATTAAATGATGGGGTGTTTGTTTTGAATTAGAATCACATTTATTACAAATATCATTCTCATATTCTTGACTAAATCTTTTTAAATAGGATAAAAAATATCCATGTCCTATTTTTAATTGTTGAATAGTACACCATAATAATCTATTAATTTTTAATGGATTTGCTTTCCATTTAAAATTAAT
>JBBVQN010000297.1:0-11193 GCA_038993655.1 Talaromyces verruculosus | reverse complement strand
AGTAGATACTATAAATAATATTAATATTATATATTAGTTTTTTATTAAATATAAATATATTACCTGAAGTATATTTGCTTTAAAATTATATATAATAATTTATAGATTTAATACTACTATAGCTATCAAGTTAATTATTATAGAATTACTATATCTCTCTAAACTATTACTACTTACTATCTATACTAATTTAAAAAGTCTATATAAATACTTTATTAAGCTAAGTATTACTTAAGAAAAATATCTTATAATAAACCTTATATATTTTTGCTAATTATATAAATACTATAAAATTATAAAAATTAAATAGATTAATAATGATATTAATCTAATAGATATTATAATAAAGAGTAAGCTATACTATACTTTAAAAGCTCTTATTAATATTAATAGGCTTTATAATAAAGAGTAAGCTATACTATACTTTAGAAGCTTTTATTAATATTAATAGGCTTTATATTAAAGTAAGTACTTGAGTAGAGTACTTTATTATATTACTAATTATATATATATTAAAGTATAAGAATATAATATTTACAGTATTAATTTTTATTATTATTATTTAAATTGATATACTTTTTTTTTTTTATATTATTATCCTCTTACTACAGTCATTAAAATTGTTATTTATTATTATATTTAACTACTTCTATCTTTTATCTTACTAGTATTAATATATATAAATTATATTTTATTATTTCTTTCTTTTTCTTTTTTTTCTTTTAGAGAGTTACTAGTATTAGAATATTAATTTATATATGCTCTATATTCTAGTATAAAAATGCTCTTATCTTAATAACCCCTAGTATATTACTTACTAGAATACCTGGCTAAATGCCTGGTATATTACTTAGTATCTTAGCTGACCTACTAGTAACCCCCAGCTCTATTATATATGTACTAGAATATATTATATATATTCTAGAGCATATATGAAGAGAGTATATATATATGTTATACTCCTAGTATCTCTATTTCTTAGTTAGTAGGCAGAATAATAGAAATATAAAGTATATTCTTTTTTACTTTATATTATAAGCTTGTTGGATTAGTCTGTTTTTAATCTAATTAAGCTAATCTTAGACTGATTGATTGATTGATTGATTGATTCATACACGCATCTAAGCCTAGTGGCCGGCGGCGCCTTCTATTGGGCAGCAGGCATCCTACCATACAAAGAATTGAAATGCCAAGACCTCCAGCTTGATGCTGGCTGACTCAGCCTGCACCTCACAAAAATCTTAATATATATCCCCAGCTTCAAAATAACAACACAAATAAGCAACAGAACACTAAGACACTAATAAAAGAAATATGTATATATACTTAAGTGCTAAGGGGAGAGATATAGAATGCTAAAATTAATTAACTAACTAGGAAAAACATATAATAAGAGAATAAGCTAGGATAGAAAAAGAGAAGATTAAAAGTATGCCTATAATTATTATTTAATTAGATCAAGTAGCTGATTTAAAGATAAGATAAATTAATAAAAATATCTTCCTAAAAAAGATATTATACTCATTAAGAGTGCTATACTAGGGGAATTATATTCTGAAACTAGATTAATAGACCTGTCTATAATATAAATTTAATATTTTTTTACATCTAATAAGATTTATTGAGAAGCCTCTAGTTATTAGTTTTATATATTTCCTTATAAAATGTCTTTATATATAGATTTATATAAAGAGGATAGTATATAAGTATATATATTATATTCTAATTCCTAAGCCTATATTAATATATTAGTAAATCCTTAATCTGCCTACTTATAAAGAAGCTGTAAAGTACTGATTTATTTATCTATAACTATATAAGTACTAAGCTTTATACTTGTTTTAAACCCTTATATAATAATAGCACTTTTTTTACTAGTATTTATATGATTTAATAAAGGTATTATTTATACTTAGTATTATCCTATTACTTTTTCCACTAATCTATAAATCCTATTTGCAGCTATTAATAATACACCACTACCAGAATAATAAAATAATATAAATTGAAGGAAATATATATAGTATAAAATATAGACTAGTTAGGTATATTAATCTAAGCTATATGTTTATTTTCCCATATTTACTATATCACTTTAGTTATAGTAAGCTTTATTAATTGGTCTGCTTCTTTATTACCTAGTATACTCTTATATCCTAGCACCTACTATAGTTGTATATATTAGTAAGATTAAGTATCTTATAGCAGGTCTAGTTGATGGATAATCCTTTGAAGAATATACTATTTAAAAGACTATTAAGAATGACAGATAGTATAAATTATAGCCTGATTATCTATATAGATTATAGCTTCTTGTATTTTATTATACTACTAATTCTAGATTAAAAGACTTAATATTGTATTAATCTCTTTTAACTTGCCTGTATACATAGTATATATATTTAATAAGCTAACTAGCCTAACAGCATAGCCTAATATTAATAAATATACTATTACTCTAATCTTGCTATTAAATCTACTTCTATTTATAAATAATTAAATCTTTATAGTTATAATCTATATATAAATTACTTCTCTTTATATATTATTAATTTATATATCTAGTGGCTCCTATTATAATAGTACTATAAAAGGATAGATTATTTTAATCTACTAATATATATCTTATCTTAGCTTATAGTTAATTATTATCTCTAGTCAGTATAACAGAGATATAAAAAGATTATTATAATATATATAGCTACATATAGAGTGAAGTATTAATTATAATAATAAGATTATAAGATATAAGCATACTTTCTTTATTAATCTTGTGAATATAAGCTTAGAAGATAATATATAGAGGCAGACTTCTAGGGCTTGTTATAATATATATTTGAATATACTAGATATCTGGTGAAATATTTAGAACTAGATTAACTAAACAGCTTACTTTATAGCCTATTATATATCAATAAAGCTTCTTCTATTATGGATATACTACATGGAATATGTATATATAATCTATGGTTAGAGTACTACTATATATATCTTCTATAAATAGAGTAATAGTATTCCCTAGATAAAATTTACTATTAAAGATAATCTAGCTACTAGTTTAACAGCTTTCTTTCTTATCTATTATATGTATGCTTCTTCTATCAAATAGATATCAAGTAAGACTCTAAGATATTTAATTAAATTCTATAGCTTGATCTTAATCTTCTTAATTGTTAATAATATATCTAATCTACCTCTTAATTTTAGTACTAATTAATATTTTTATTAAAAATAAGCAAGCTAATATTTAGCTAGTATAAATTTAAAAGTATAAGTCTTCTCCTAGTGTTCTATAATCTAGTATATATAGGTAAAAGTATAGTAATTAGCTATAACAGAATTCCTAAATACTATAAAGAAGATATTATTAATATATTTAATAATAAATACTTTTAGGCATTTAGTTTATATTTACTCAATAAGATCTATATTAAAGAATAGGAACAAGATTAGTAATAGTAAAGATCCCTATAGAATACTAGTATTAATTAGGAATTCACTTATATTATCTTTAAGCAGTATAATTAATATATAGCAATTACTAAGGAAATTAATAATTTAGCCTATAATTTCCTCTAAGATCTAATGCTTTTATAGATTATAGATCAGTTTAGTATAATTAATATTATTAAAAATGCTAGAGGTGTCTAGTATAAGATTAAAAATTATATATAAGCTATTTTTTTATATATTATAGATCTCTTCTAATAGAAGATAAATAGTAAGCTTATAGAAGTAGTCTTATTATCTACTAATATAATACTTTAGGAATAGGTTATATTATTCTATTAGATAGTTAAGATATTATATAATCATAGACTCTAATACTTTGCTAATTATATTAAGCAGTATAATTAGTTAATATACTTTTAGATCTATATAGTTAGACTTCCTCAGTTTGTAGATAACCACTGTAGTAGACTATTAGAAATAATTTAGATAGTAATAGTACTATAGATATATATTAAAAAGATTTATTAGATAATATTTAATCATAAAAAGCAGTTATTAGAGGACTAGATTTAGAATATTATTTAGGCCTAAAGTTTTATTTAGCTTTATATTATTAACTGCTATATGCATCTTATTTAATATAATAAGAGGGGTCTTATATAGTTTAAAATATTAGAAATATATTATATCTGCAAGGTTTACCTTTAGAGATTCTAAGTATAATATTTTATAGAAAAGCCTTACTTTTTTTTCTAAAATAGTATAATTAGTGTTATTATACTTCAATATTAATATAAATAATATGTATGGTGTGTTTTAATTATAAACCTAATATACTATCTTCTAGAATCTACTTAGTAATTCTATTGCTTCTTTAATTTAGTATTAGTAGAGATTTTATGTTAGTTAATTTATATATTTTTTAAGCTTTTTTTTAGCTTTTTTATATTCTTTCTATATCTTTATTAAATCTATTTAATAAGCATGCTTCTAGCACTATAAGATCTAATACTTAAGGTCTACTATCTCTAGAGTGTATTTAATATAGGAATAAGAGGTGATCTACTTTATAGAAATTGCTTATTCTACTATTTTATTAATTATATTAATTAGATATACTACTGTTCTATTAATTTTGTTTTTATCTGCTAATTTATAGGGATATTAATTATATATGTCTATAAGTTTAAAAAAGAGCTTTTAGTCTAATAAGCCCTAGTCCTTGTAAATAATAGAGGGAATATTTACTAGAGCTAGATTGAACTAAGTAAGGATTAGTATATAGTCTATGCTATATTACTATTTATATTTATTAATATAGCTTACCAACTAGTCTGTCAGTATGTGTGATACTTAAATAAGATTAATAGTAATTCTAATATCTGCTTTCTTATATATTATAATACTAGGCAGTAATAGTTGCTCTAATCTATATTTATCTATAAGGTTAATCAATTCTGTGGCTTTATTATTGATATATTGGTACTGTGTGCCTTGCTAAAATAAGTAGTAGAGATTAAAGTCCCTAAGTATAATATATTATATTTTAGATATTATAGCTTTATAAAGAGTATAAATTGATGATTCATAGCTACTAACCTTTTCTAGATTATATATATTATAGATATAAATTATATTATAAATAATATAAAGGGTCAGTATGCTCAGATCTCTGCTATAGAACTATATTTCCTATGTTATTAGATTGATATATTTATTGATATAAAAATAGACCTATAGATAGATCTTATAGTCTTTTTATAGTGTAGGCTGCAGTAAGATATAAAAGCAGTTTTAGAGCACTAGTATATATATTATTAAAGAATTAATTCTCTTATTAATATAGGATTCTTAAATAGCTAGGATATTATATTTTTATATATCTCTCTTATTAAAGAGATATATCTAGACTTTATTATATAATTTCTAGTAGTTAGTCTGTAAGATTTGTAGTTAATTAGTATATTAATTTATTACTGATTTGTAGCTTAAACACTATCTTTAAGATTTATAGTTATTATAGTATTACTCTGGTTGATTAGCTTGCTTAGTTTAGTAAATATATTATAGTCTAAGCAGCTTAATTTATTCTCTAACTTATTATTAAGGATTGTATATATACTTCTACTATAATAGACAAGGCAGATAGACTTAATATATATTTTTTATAATAATATAATATCTAACTATAAGATAGGCATTCCTAGTGTTAATTTAGATTGGATATGAGTATAGGTTTTATATATAATTAGGAAGTAAGGATTAATAGAAGCTTCTGCTTAAGGCTCTAGCTCTAGATCTGTTATAGCTATTATCTTTACCTTCTTATTAATCTATACATATATAGTCTTTTTCTAGGTTTGGGTATTAGGCCTAGTTAGACTGCCTAGATTAATAATTTATTTCTAGGCTGTACTCTTACTCTATGATAGGATTGAGTAGTATTTTATTAATAGCTTAATTTAAAACTTTATATATAGGCTTCTCTCTGCTTCTATAGGTATGGGATTATTTTGAGTAATAACTTTGAGGATATAATTGCTAGGTCTTATAACTTTAAAATAAAATTGTAGGCTATATATATAATAATAGTAAGCCTCTACCAGGTATAATATCTAAATAGAGTACTTATATATATAGATAAAATATTTATTATTAAGCTTCTTAATAAGATTCTTAATTTAAGTATTCTTTATAATATAGTTAATATATTTAGTATAATTTTTTTTTTATGATATAGAGCAGTTCTTAATATTATAAGATTCTATATAATAAATGCAATAGATCTAGTGCTAATAGTACTATATAATATATTTATATATCTAGTATTTGAAGTATTACTAGAGATTAATAGACTTATTATAGATAAAATATATATACTAAATCCTATAGATAACTAGCCTCTATTTAATTATAAGATTAGCTATCTATTCATTGTTAAAGATAATAATAAGCTATATCTTTGTAAGCTGCTATTTCTATATTTTCTATTTACTAAATAGTTATCTAATATATATTATATTAAATAGTGCTAGAAGCTATGCAAAAATAAAGATATTTTAAAAGATAAGTATTATCTTGAAAATAGCTTGTTTTAGATTAATATTAATATTAATACTATATATAATAATACTAAAGATATATTTATAGATCTAGATATTTATATTAAAAGTATAAATCTAGCTATTCTTTTAGATAAGCTGATCTATGTTATTTATAGTAGCTATAAGAAGGATAATATCATTACTAGACAGTGCTTGTGCAGCTAGAAGATATTAATAGATAATAGTAATATCCTATATAGACTAGATAATAAGATTAATAATATTAATAATCTTATTTAAGAATTATTATATTAAGTTAATAATATTAGTATCTATATACTCTAGATAGATCTTAAGATTCTCCTAGCTCAGGAATAGGGTTTATAGAGAGCTTGCTCCACTAAAAACTTTTATATTAAAGATTATAGAAGAGTATAAAGGCACTCCTTATCCCTATTCTTATATATATGATTCTAAATTGCTTGTTATATAACTAAAATTTAATAAAATTTTTAGGATACTATAGATATATAAGCCTGGTAATATTAGTTAGTATATTACTTCTATAAGACAGTTATTATTGCTTTTAATAGTATTAATCTTCTAAGATACTTGAGAGATTTTTTTTTATATCTTTTCTATACTCAATTTAATATGGATAAGCTGCTATATAAGCTGCTTATTTATTAATATATTTTTTACCTATTAAGCTAGATATAAGAATGCTGCTATTATATTATTTATAATATTAATTAGTATAGTATTAACTTTATTTTTACAACACTTCTTTAATGCTTTGAGTTCTTTGATTGCTGAGACTGTATATGTGTATATATTAAGATTATTATTGAAGCATAGCATTAGCCATACTCCTTCTTTTTTGCCCTTCTTTAGTAGCATCACTTAACCATGTTGAATAAGCTAGTAAAAACAGGTAAATAGGCTCTTGACGGAGTCTTTTATAACTTAGATTCTTTCCCACAGTACTTTTTACCTGCGGAGGTGCGTTTTCATAGGTGCGCGAAGTTTTTTTCGCTAATCTTAGACTAGATAAACTAATAGTAATAATAACTTTAAAAAATTTACTAAATATATTAAGTAGAGCTATTAATTAATATATTTTAAATATATAATAGTCTTAGTCTTTGCCCCTTTTATAAAGAATAATTATAATTAAATACTAGAAATAGAATAGATTATAGTTAGTTTAAATATAAGTATTATAGATTTAGTAGAATATATTAAGCACTATAGGGATGCCTATAATTTTATACTAGAAACTATTAAAGATTATATTTAAGTTAGAGACTTTATTAAATAATATAGAATAAATTATATATTCAATCTTATAATATAAGATCTCTAGAAATATAATCTATTTAAAATATATAATATTATTAATATCTATCAAATTAGCTTCTAGAATTACTAGAAAGAATAATTCATTAAAAAGTATTATTTTAATTTCTATTAAGTTATTTATATATCTATAGTTAATTTTAATATTAATATTACTTTAGATTTGTAGAGATTTCTTTATATATATATCTATTTTGCTAATTACTAGAGACCTTAAAAATCTTTCTTAATAGCTTACTAGATATATTAGTAATAATTAAATCTTAAAGATTTACTAACTAGTTATTTCTTTTTATTTTAAGCATATAGATATATATATTAGATTTAAAGATTATAAATATTAGAGTATAAGCAGTATAAATAATAGCATAGTTTTATTACTTCTTTATATTTAAATATAAAATTAAGATTGCTTTATATACTAGAAATTACTTATAAAATAGTTTTCTTAATTATATAAAAAATTATAATAATAAAAATAGTAATTAAGAGCTTAATTAAGGATTTAAAAATATTTATAAATTTAGAAACTATAAGGTTTTATTTTAATATCTTAGTTAGTAGCTTAATATTAATAGCCTTCTAATTCCTTTATTTTAGAGGTTTATTAACTGGTATTTAGATATTAATCTAGGTATAGATTAGCTAGTAATTAAAATTATACTATATAATATTAATATATTTAATTAGAACTAAGTAGTAGAAGAGATTTATAAAAAAAAAAATAAAATTAATTATAGATTAAGATTAACTTTATTTTTATATTATTATATCCTCTTTAGTAGCAAGCTCTAGTTTATAGTAATCTATAATCTCTAGTAATTTAGTACCTTTATTATTAATCTTAATATTAGAGCTACCCTAAGTAAAATAATATATATTTATATCTTTAAGAATTAGATACTTATTTATTATAGAATATTTTAAACAAGCTAGCTCCTAGTTAAAAAGATTAAATATTAGTAATTTAGGCTTATTGTATATATTATAAATATAAAGATTATAGGATTATTTATTATAAAGATATTATAAATAAAAGATCTAATAATCTAAGAACATAATAATATATATCTACTTGGTGGGATTAATCTGCTTACTAATATATAGTATAACTTATATTTATATACTATTAATAGATTTAAAGTAAAGCAATTAATAAGTAAGTTAAATAGATTAATATATTATATTATTATACTTATTCCTCTATAGTTCTTGAATAATAATTATAGAAGTTTTAAATATAGCAGGGTTATAAAAAAATATAGCTATAATCTTATCCTTTAATTTATATATATTATATTATAATATTTCAAATAATATTATATCTATTATTTATTAATTAGGTTAGGAGATAAATATATTAATATATTATTAAAAGATTTCTTAAAGAGTTTTTTCTTATAGATTAATTTATTATTAAACTACTAGTATTATTAGTAGATATAGTTACTATTATTAATAATAAACTAAGATAATAACTTTTATTATATATCTAAATTAAGCTCTTTACTATTAATCTTTAAAAAAATAGCAGTATTAGATAGTATAAGCTTATTATTATTAAAATTTATAATTATCTCTAGAAAAGATAATAATAATATATTATTATATAATTAAGACTAGGATTATTTATAATAATATTATTTATAAAAAGGCTTATCTAGATTATTATATATATTTATATTATAATCTAGGCCTTATAAATAAGTTAATTTCTATATTATTCTTAGTACTGTTAATATTGGTAGATCTATATTAAAAAATAGTACTAGATTAATTATAATTAGTATAGATTAGCCTGCTATAAATACTATATTAATATAATCTTATAAATTAACTTTCCTATTATTATTATTAAATAACTTAGATTTAGAAGATTATTTTTAAAATTATTTTTTAGCTATATTACTTATTTTAAATAAGATTATCTTGACTAGTCTACTAGCTAATATTCTTAATATTATATAAAGTATAATTAAAGCCTTTTATATAGTTAATTATTTAATTATTAGTATAATTACTTCTAACTCTAGTTTTTGCTTATAGATTAGCTTAAAAACTATATTATAGACTGGCTTTTAATCCAGATCTAGAGCTAGTATAGGAGCTAATTTATAATCTAATTCTAAAATTAATTTTTAAACTGACTCCTAAACTAGTATTAAAGTTAATTTAGATATATTTTATAATATTTATTAGGCTTTCTTACTTTTAGCTGTAGTCTTTTTAATAGCTTTTTTTCTAGGCTTATATCTGTTTCTTTATTACTATTAACTTAGTAGCTTCTTTTAGTATTAGTTTAGATTACTTTATTTTTTTTATAAATAGTTCAGGATATAATATATACCTTTTTTATTATTTTTTATAATTATATATTATACTTAAGCAGTCTCTTATTATTAAATAATATAGTTATTACTTAAGGTCTTATAGGGATCCTTATAATTAGTATATTTTATAGTTAAATTATAGATCTCTTTAGAAAGATATTCCTAGATTAGATATACCTTTATATAAAATCTATAATAATATTCTAGCTCTAGACACTAAGCTTATATATATTTATATTTTTAATACTTCTTGTATATCTTTATCTATCTATTCTTATAGTAGAATTAGTTAAATAAGAAGCAGGAACACTAAATTAT
Source organism: Talaromyces verruculosus (assembly GCA_038993655.1). NCBI lineage: Eukaryota > Fungi > Ascomycota > Eurotiomycetes > Eurotiales > Trichocomaceae > Talaromyces > Talaromyces verruculosus. Next base: position 689 of record JBBVQN010000297.1, on the reverse strand, counting down.
TCTATTATAGATTATATTATTTACTACTACTAGATTAATAAATTTAATAACTAATAATTCTAAGTAGTTTTAAGACTTTATAAGCTATTTAATATATATAATTTTAGCTTTAAATCTATCTATTTAATACTTATTATTAATAATTAGCTTTATTTTAAATTTTTTATTTATATCTATTCTCCTTGCTAGTATACTATTAATAATAATTCTTTATATTAATACTTTTATATATATAGACTTTCTTAGTATATAAATTTATATCTTATAATATTAATAAAAAATCTTTGCTCTAGCTATAGATCTTATTTAAAAATTTATATCTCTAGAAGTAAGTAGTTATATAATTTTAAAGATATATATAACTAAGAGAATATTTAAAGTACTTTTTATTACTAGAATCTATTTTTATTTTATATATTTTATAATTTTTATTAGCTGGAGCTTCTAGATTTATTTATAATCTACTTTGTTATAGATCTTGATTATAATCTTATAATTTATATCTAATTTAATATAGCTAACTCTAGGAATAGATAAATCTATACTTTAAAATTAAAATAATATTATATTATAGATAGTTACTTATTAAGTTATAGCTTAGTAAATTTTCTATATTATAGTAGAATTATTATTAGATATTTTTATAATAATACTGCTTGTTATTTACTCTATTATTATATAGATTATAA
>JBBVQN010000296.1:0-11200 GCA_038993655.1 Talaromyces verruculosus | reverse complement strand
GAATAATAGGAATACAAAGTATATTCCCTTTTGCTTCACATTATAGGCTTGTCGGATTAGCCTGTTCCCAATCCAATTGAGCTGATCTTGGACCGGACGAACCGACAGTTAATTATGTTTTAATCTATTATAGTGTTTTATAAGTCTATAAATATTAGCTCTAATATAATCTGCTTATTAAGAACTTTCTGAGATAATAGGATTAGATTTTAATGATTAAGATTCTATATTTTGTTATTCTTATGTTAAGTAAGTATATCAGTTAGTATATTTATTTTTTTAGGTTAATATTTTAATAGGAAATAGAACTTTTATATAAATTTATATTATTATATCTATCTAGCGCTCAGTGCTTTTGTAATTATAAAATACTCTAGGGCTTAGTGATCTAATAGGACCTTAAAATGCTTTTTCTACTATAATTTAAGCAGCTCTGGCCTCTATTTCTAGAAGGCTTAAATAATTACTAATATCTCCTTGTTGTAAATATTGTAGTTATACTCTACTATAGATATTGTGGCTGAATAATAAGTAATAGAATGCTATTTCCTATCCTTATAGAGCTATAATAAGACTGCAGCTACCACTCTATTTGATATGTCTATTTTTACTTAGATGAGCTTATTAGGATTATAGTATACTAATATTAGTGCTATTACTAATGCTTGTTTTAACCTATTAAATGCTTCTTGGTATTGCTTTATTTATATAAAAAGAATATTCTATCTTATTAGATAATATAATAGTTTAGTTATTCTATTATATCTTGCTATGAATTTCCAGTAGAAATTATAAAATTTTAAGAAGGATTATATTCCTTTTATAATTGTTAGTATCTTCTAGATAAATACTGCTTTGATCTTAGTAGGGTCTACCTTGATGCCCTTAGATATAATAATAAATCTAAGATATTTAATTATAATTATATAGAATTTATACTTTTTAATACTTGCTTATAATTCTATATTATAAAGCTATTGCAGTACTATTTGAATATAAATCTTATAATTTATTATATCTTTACTATAAATAAGCAAATTATCAATAAAGACTATAAGGAACTTGTTAAGATAATTAAGAAATATATTATTAATTAATCTCTAGAATGTTACTAGGCTATTAGTTAATCTAAATAGCATAATCTTATATTTGAAGATTCTATATTAGTATCTAAATATTGTTAGATTAGAGGACTCCTAGTGCATGCAAATCCTATAAAAACCTTATTAGATATCTAGCTTTGTAAAGATTTTTATTTTATTGATCTACTTAAATATCTTATTAATTAGAGGCAATGGATATTGATTCTTCCTAATAAATAAATTAAGCTTCTAGTAATCTATATAAAAATAAAGCCCTCTACCTAGTTTCTTAGCTATAAGAATTAATAAGATATATAATGTGTTATTAGATATTATAAAGCCCTTGTCTAGGTTCTTAATAATATAATTCTTTACTGCTTATAGCTCCTTTATTATTATATAATAAAGTAGATAATATCCAAGCTCTACTTCCTTCTTTAATTTAATTTAATGATTATACTCCTTTTTCTTAGATAGTTTATTAGATTTTATTTTAGAAAAGATATTAGTAAACTTATAATACTGCTTAGGAAGTTATACCCTAATTTCTTGCTTCTTTTAGATAGATTTATTATTAGTTTACTTATCCTTAATAGCTTTTTTAATCTTGTTTAAGCTTGTTATGAATATTTTAATCTTCTAATTCTTTGTATTTTATAAGAATTTAGACATTTTAATTAAAATAATATCTATCTTGGGATACTTTTTCTAAAAGTGTATTTACTTAGCTTTCTTAATAGTAATTATCTTATTAATTGCTTTATTAAGGTTAGGGTTATTAGTCTTAGAGATTGCTTTATTAATTATCTTATTAAATCTTTTCTTTATTTGATTTAAAGCTAGTTAATATTAATCTTAATATTACCTTCTATAGTTAATAGAAATATTCTGTTTCTATTTGACATAGCTAGTACTATTTTTATATAGAGATGGGTAGTTCTATATTTAGGATATAGAAATATCTCTTATCTCCTTTTATTAGAATATTTTATCTTAATAATCTATATCCTTCTGATGCTGTAGCTCTACTTTATAATCCTATAGTAATAGTCTCTTTAGCAGCTATGTGAACTGCTTTATTTATATTTCTTTATATAAAGATACCTCCTTAGGCCATAGTAAGTATTTTTATATATAGTTAACTATTACTTTATATTTAGCTAATCATATCTATCTAAGGATTATATTATACTTTTTTAATCTAATAATAAGGAAAGGGAGGTTATATATTATATATCTATCTACTATAAGGGTTAATACTATAAAATGGGTGATTATATTCTTTATTTTGTTATTAAATCTTTTTATCTTATATAGTTGCTTCAAGGGTATAATATAGTGCTGGATATGTTGTGTAAGTCTCTCTGTGAGGAATATATTTAGAAAAGTAAATCTATTTGCTCTAGTATCTATTAGTGCTTTGATATAAATTAATAATCTATTTTTTGCTAGCTGAATAAATATAGTTAAACTATCCTTGATGCTATTTAATAGCTATAAAAGATTTAAAATATTAGTAGCACTGATCTTGTTTAGAAAGGAGTCTTTTTTTAAGTGTTATTATTTTTTGAGTTAGAGCTCTTATCTTAGATTGCTTTCTTTATAGATTCTAAAGCCTTGAGATCTAGGCTCTTATTCTTCTTATAAAACTTATATTTATTTGCTATATAGCTAGATATCTTATAGATAAAATACTTTTCTTTAATATAGAGCTTCTCTTGCTTAGCTTAAAAAGTTTTAAATTTAATCTTATTATTTTTTAGCTTTTTAATAGTATTCTTTTTATTATTCTTACTAGTGCTGTTATAGCTATTTTTTTAATTTCTATAATCCTTTAGTATATATTTTTTATTCTTAGCAATTATCTCTAGATAGTTTATTATTTAATAATATTTATATACAAAGCTCTAATAGCTTATAGTGTTATTATAGCTCTTTTTAATTAGCTGTTTCTGTATTTCTAGGGATAGCTGCTTATATAATTTGTTTTTTTACTGAGTAGCTAGCAACTTTAATTCCTGTGTGTTTAGTATAAACTTTAAGAGGAAGGCCTAAAACTTGGTATTATTTATATAAAAGCATTGGAATGCATGCTTTATAGAAGATATATAGTTTATATTATAGTAAATGGTTTTAAGATATTTAATGATATTATTAATATTATAGTACTATTATGGTGAGTCCTTTTGAAAATATAGGAGTAAATGATCTATTACTTTTTCCTTATATATACTCTTTATATACTATATCTATGCTAGAGCAGTTGAATAGTGGTCAGTATTAGCTTCTAGCTTATTCTTAATATCTATTAACTAGGATTTAAATTTAAGGTCTTTTTTATTAGTAAAATACTTTCTATCTAAGAGCTTGGAGCTCTTCTTTCTACTTAGAGTAGATATAGATATAGATTCTTCTTAGTCTTATTACTCTATCTTATATAACTATTATTAGGTTTTATTATATTCCTAAATTAATTTAGCTATTATATTCTATTGCTGTTTAATATATTCTTTTAGTGCTATAATCTTCTTAAGCTGCTTCTTAACTAATTCTATATTATTATTTTATTCTATAGCTATTCTAGTTCTTATCTTAAGATTGTTTAAATATTTATAAAGACTATTAAATAGTCTATCAGGATATTCTTTATATAATTATTAAAAGGTTATATAATTTAAAGAGTTTATTACTTCTTCTATATTTAATTGATCTAGGATAGGGCTATTTAGTTTGAAAATTAGATATTAAGAGGTATATTCTTGCTCTCTATTTTATTATGCTCCTACATTTAGTGTATATATTATAGCACTATTATAACCTAGTCTTGTTATCTTATTTAATAGTAAATATTATAAAAAAAATAAGTTTATGAGTATCTTTAGCTTAAGTATATTGACTTGTATTGTTTGCTATATAAGTATATTAAGATATAAAGAAAAAGAAGAAAAGAAGTCTCTTAATTAGAGTAAGATGCTATTAAGATCTACTATACTAATTTATAAGAGATAAAAAAAAAGAAAAAATAATACTTATTATTATATAATAATAATTAAGCTTGATATATTAATCTAGCTAAGCTAATATATATAAGGCACTAAACATAAGAATAATAAGCATAGGGAGAGAAGAAAAAGAGGAAATATGCTCCAAGCTAGGTCTTTTATGTTAATACTCTGTCATGGTACCTAATCAGGTAAGGGCTAGTCCCCCTGGGAATATCCTTACTGCCCGGCAGTATTCCGATCGCTTCATTGATCGCTTCATTGAAGGCCGGCTGTCACATATTCTCTTGTTATTATATCCACTGTTATTATTATTGTGGAGGCACCTCTTCATATATCTTCTATAAAATGGGAATAAGACACAAATTTCTTTAGTATAATAAAGGAGGTTTATTAATTTATTATAGCCTTCATATAGAAGACTTACTATATCAATCAAGTGAAGTAGCACATTATCTGCATTGAGGATGATTAATTGATATAGGATCAGAGTCGCAGCAAAATATTTATTTATTTATGCTTCCATTTTAGAGACCTTTTATTATTAGGAGTTTCGGCACTTTTTGAAAAACAACGCTTTTTACACGTTCTAGAGAGCCTTATAGGCTTCTCAGCACCGAAAAAACCCCATGGAGGTGTCACAGGGACCCCCGGAGGGCCCTGGAGCCCTCAAACCGACGGGGGGTGGGATTGGGGCGGTAGGCAGTCATCTACCCCAAACACCGGGTAATCAGGCCCCAGAGGCACCGCTAGAATTCCTAAAGCCAAGTGACAGCAGGGAGCACTTATTAGGATCGGATTAGTGGCTAGAAAGAGGCTTTGAGACAGCTCTATAGGCTTAAATAGCACCCCTAGCTACTAGAATAACCCCTAGAGAATAGCTAGTCTTAGGGCTTGCTGAAGCTATATAAGGGCTGATAGGTATTATTAATAAGGTTGCTAATCCTAATTTTACTAGGGGCAACTACTAGAAATATATACATCAGGACTCATGTGGTGTAAATGCCTTTACTATAGTCTCTAAGCCTTTGAAGGACTATATTATAGGGGCTATAGTATCTATTAAAGCCCAACTAGCTAGGAATGAAGATATACTTAAGGCTTATATAGCCCTTGTACAGGCCTGTATTATAAGGATTAACTTCCTAGAGAAGACTGTGTAAGTACTGTAGCCTAGTACAAATCTAGTATTGAGCACTCTTCTAGCAGATAATGTTAAGGCAAGCAGCTCACCGCCAAGCCCTATTCCTGAGAATGGACTAGCGCCTACCTAAAAAGGGCAAGCTCCTACTATTAAGGACCTAGTATCTAGCTTAATAGAATATTACAACCCTCTCTAGTATTAAATTGTAAGAAATTAATAAAGCTGGGCCTTACTAGCACTGAAAAGTGTCTATAAGGAGATTTTAATCTTTTAACTTCTACAAGGCTTTATATTCTCTATATTATTCTTATTTTCACTCTAGTAGTCTCTTCTAATTACTAAATCTACACCTCTGCCCTAGGGGCCTTTATTAATCATTAAACCCTCACATCTGGCCTAAGGCTTAACTCCTAAAATGCAGATATTAGCCACTGAGGGCAAAGCTGCTAAAGGTAATACTAAGAGGTAGTAAATAATACAATATAAGAGGTAAAGAGCAATAATTATAGTATCTAGTAAACCAGTATAGGCATCAACAAAGCCTATAAATATCTAGAATAAAGAGGAATAATACTTAATCTTTAAATGTTAAGTATTTACTACTATAATAAGGCATAATATCTAGAATATCTAGCTAGCACTTAATTGAGCATTTATAGATGCTAGATTACTAGATTTTATATGTGTAGTTAATACTAGATATGTAGCCTTAGGGCATCTTATAGTGCTTCTTAAGGAAGAAGCCTCTAATGGCTTAGTAGTACTAGCTTATAATAATATGCTTATAGCTACTGTATAAGAGATAGATATAATAGTTATTTTAATGAAGATTAGTGAATAGTAGTAATAAATTAAGATCTATGGAGTCCCTATAAGGTGCTATATAAATAGCAGCTATGGCCTGGAGATAGCCTAGGAAGAAATTAAGTATAAGATATCTTACAGGCTTAAATAGGACCCCATCTAGTTTAAAAGCCCTAGAAATATAAGAGCTAGAGAGCACTTATTTATTATTATAATAGTAATAGTTAGCTCAAAGGATAAGGCTTAAAGGATATTAAAAGGGCATCTATAATTTAGGGGTCATTATTATGCTATAGAGGTCTATTAGGATACTAAATTAGAGAATATCTATGTATATTACTGTAAAATTAGATATTCTAGCTACCTAGAATGTAGAAATAGCCTTCTAAGGTGTATAATCTATATTAAAGATTATAAGGCCTTGAGCTATAGGTGCAATATTATAAGCTATAGTATTAGGCTGGGTAAGCCTTATTAATATAGCTAGATTAAGTGTGTTAATTGTAATAGGCTTCATGAGGCTATATTATCTAAATGCTTTAAAATTAAGTAGGTAAGGAAGCAAGCTATCTAGCAGGTAAGAAACCAGAGGCTCTAGTATTTTATTCTACTAAATAAGATCTTAGTAGTGTTCTTCTTAAGGCCTCTGCTAACTCTAGAAGTTATAGGCCCTTCAGGCACTGATAGGCTAGTTATAAGGGCTATTAATAATATTAATATACCTATAAGTTAGAGATTATATTAATACTTTAATATAATTGTGCCTGAGCTAGTACTATCTTATATATAGTGCTAGAGACAGCTCTAGAAGCAGAAATAGGAATAATATGCCTCTAGAAGCCCCTAAATGGTAAAGATAAGATTAACTATTTAAGGTTCTTATTCTACTAGTTAGAGGGCCTCTAGGAGCATACCTAGATGATAACTATGATAAGAAAGGATATAATAAATAAAGTAGTTATTAAAGCCTAGATAGACCTTATAAACCACTCCTATTTTATAGTAGTGGATATAATAGAGCGCAGTAGATGCACTAAAGTAGTAAATTATTACAATAATATGCTAGGGCTTTGACATATATATATAGAGACTTCCCAGCACACCTAGAGAGCCTTTATAGATATTGATTAGAACCTAATTTTTAGAGGACAATGCCTAATTCTTAGAGATTTTAATACTTATAGCCCTATATAGAATAGTCTTAATAAGCAGAGAAAGAATGTAGAGCCTTTAGAAAGGCTTATTAAGAAGTATAATCTATTTATTAATAATAAACTAGATATGTCTACAAAGCTCTGGAAAATAGGTAGCTCTAAGGATAGTATTAGAGATAAAAAGGTGCCTAGCATCTTAATTATTAATCTTATAATTAGTAATCAAGCGCTAGGACCCCTAGAGAGCTGGATAGTAGATAAAAAAGGTGCTACAATATCTGACTATATTATTATATAGGCCTTATAGGAGTCCCTGGAGGAAGAGGGTGAACCTAGAAAAATAACAATAATAGGGTAATAGATAGATCTATTATTAGAGGATAAGAAGACTTTTAATACTGTTAAGTGTACTTGGAAAAGCTTTTAGAGCACTAGACCACCCCTAATAGATGAGTGCTTGTTAGGGGATATAGAAGATAAGGCTAAGTAGATAAAGAGAACCCTTATAGACATGCTTAATAAGTACACTAAACTTATTAAGCTATGTATGTGCTCTAAGTGCTGGTGGGAGCCCTAGATAGTAAAGGCCTAGAGTATCTATTTTAAAGCCTATAAAGCATATCAAGCAGGTAAGATTAATAGGAAAGACCTTTAAAAGACTTAAAGAACCTATTACATCACTATAAGATGTGCTAAGAGAGAATATTAGAAGATTTTCCTACAGGGGACTGATAAGGGCTTATTTCTAGAGTAGAAGAGATGCTAGGCAGCTTTATACTATATTAAATTAATCTCTAGTAGCATTACTCCAGCCTTAATTAATCTGGTAATCAAGGATATAATAACAGCTATATTTAAGGAAAAAGAGGCTATTTTTAAGGGCTAAGTATTTCTTTAAGCACTAGAGTAGACTCTTAAAAAAGATATCTAATAAATAAAACTCCTAGAGCCTAGCTATACTTATAAACTAGCTATAGTAATAGCAATTAGCAAAGTTTTGCTTAGCTAAAGGGTAGAGAAGGCTTTAGATATAAATAAGCTTAATTTTAAAGCTATTTAATTTCTTTAGTACCTAGATTAAGCCTGTGTTGTAGCTCTAATAAGATAGTGTCTTAGGCTTAGGATATACCCTATAGTATAAAAAAGTACTAAAGGAATTCTTCTTTAGAAGCTAGGGAAGTGCCTATATATACTAACAAAGACCTATAGGGTTATTAGCCTATTAAACTACTTAGGCAAGGTAGCAGAGAAGCTGATAGTAGATCTTATTACTGATTTTATAAAGGCCTAGGGGCTCTTCTATAAAGGCTAATTTAGTGGGTGTTGTTAATGAAGTGTAGTGGATGCTATGGTATGCCTTATAGATAAGATTAAACAGGCTTGGTATGAGGGCAAGCTTAGAGCATGCCTATTTATAGACATTATAGAGGCCTTTAACTATGTAGTTAGGTAGAAGCTTATAGGGGATCTCTAGGGTATGGGAATAGATAAAGATCTTATATACTAGGTGGACTTCTTCTTATCTAACTAGTGAGCCCTATTAGTTATTAATAGCTATGCTGATAATAAGGCTCTTATAAGTTTAGGCCTGCTTTAGGGCTTATTGGTATTACTAGTCTTCTTTATGCTGTATATCTGACTGTTAGTAGCTGCTATTAAGGCAGTAGTCCTGAGTATATAATAGATATCCTTTGTAGATAATTAGGGGCTTATTATAATAGCTAGCTCAATAAAAGAGGCCTGTAAGACCTTATAATAAGCTGCTAAAGTAGTAATTAAATAGGGGATGGAGAATAGTGTTTAATTTAACCCTAGTAAAATAGAGGTAGCCTTCTTTATAAGATAGCAAGATAGATGCTATAAATGTAAAATATAGGGTGCTAAGATTATAGTAGGGGGTGTAAGAGCTATTATATAGTATAAAATGATATATTAGTTAAGTGTGACTCTAGATAGACAGTTAACCCTATAGAGCTACTACACTATATATATACAGAAGGCTCAAGGCACTGAAATAAAGCTTTATAAGCTTTATAAAGCTAATAGACTAACTTTAGAGCTTATATAAAGGCTAGAAAAAGCTACTATACAAGTATAAGCCCTATAAAAGGCAGAATTATAGTGATAGGGTTAAAAGATATAGGCTTAGGGCCTATAATATCTAATCAATATTTAAGCTAAAGCTATTATTAGCATGTTTCCTAAGACCCTAGTAGGTACTTTGATCTAGGAAGCAGTCTTAGAGCCAGCTAATATCTTACTAGATACTAGAAAGGCTAAATATATAGCTAGATTACTAATATTACCTAAGACTTACCTTATAGTGCAGCTGCTTCTGGTGACTCTTAGGCATAGTAATACCTATACTCAATCTTATAAGCAGCTATTAGACAATTAAGAATAGGCTTAAGTTAGGAGTAAACCCCCTAAATAGATAGACCAGAGACTGGCTAGGTACCTAGCTTAGCACTTAACCAAGGACCTATTAGATAAAATTAAGAGAATACTATAATATATACTAACAGTGTTCTTAGGGACTATCTAGGTTATAAGCACTGAGAGGGTATTAAAAGAAGTAATAAAGTACTACTTAAGAATTATCTTGTGATCAGATAGCTCTAGGCAGGATAATAGATATATAAGAGCTGGAGTAGTGTTACAAGTAAGGGTAGAGGTGCTATAGGAGTACCTAAAAGTACTTATAGATATAGATTATAAGGTTTTTAATATAGAGCTGATAGGTATAGTAGCAGCATTAGAATAGATATTAGATAGAGGTCTTGAAGGGCTTATTTATATCCTTCTAGATGCCTAAACTATTATTAACTGCCTCTAATTAATAGAACTAGAGCTAGGTTAAGCTCTAGTGCTTAGAGCCCACAAGGCTGCTTCCTAGCTTGCTTTTAATAGTTATCTAGTAATAATACAGTGGATGTCAGGTTATAATAGAGTGGAAGAGAATGAGCAGGCTGATTAGACTATTAAGAGAGCCTTTATAAAGCCTGTAGAATCTGATTTTGAAGGCCTATTATTAGCCTATATTAAGCAGGCCTGTACTAAGGCAAGGAGGAAAGCAATAAAGGAATAGACCTATAAAAATGCTGTATAAAGGGCTTACTGGTATAGTAGGACTTATAGAATACTAAAAGGATAGGAACTGGATAAAGCTGCTATAAAAGTATCAAAGCATCTAATAAGCTGCTATTATTAGTTAAAAACTAGATATGTGCCTATAGGTGCGTATTATTACTAGATCAAGGCCTAGGACTCCCTAGAGTATAAGGCCTGTAGAGGATAGTAGAAGATAGTTTTCTATATTCTATTTGAGTGCTGGGAGCGCCAGAGGACCTAGTAAGTATTATATAAAGGCCTGGTTAAGGCTAGAGTCCCCTTGCCCATAGTGGTGAAGGATGTTCTAGAGGGATATCTTTTTAATAAGCTTAAAGCTACTATAGCACTACTCTAATTTATAAGTAATGCTAATCTTTTTCAAGATAAGGAGTAAGCTGCTAAGGAAGCTGAGCTTAGTGATTATTAGGGATAGAAAGCCCTACAAGGAGAGGCTTCTGGGGATAAATAGGAGAATAGATATATCTATAATAAAGCTTAAAATATATAATTAGGCTTGGTGGAGCATGCCTGTATGTCTTATAAAGTATAAGGGATCCTTATAAGCATGATAGCCTATAAGCAAGCCTAAAAGTCCTTGGCGAAGACGCTAGATGGGGGCGAGATAGAGCCTAGATTTGTGTTACGCCTGAGACTGTTAGGGGCGGGAGCCCCTGGAGCCTTAGGGGCCTCAGGGGCCAGCTATGGCTACCCATGAGTCTGTCATAACCTATAGCGTTGCATATGGACTATAAACTTGAATAATAATAATAATTAGAGACCTTTTTCCAGTCAGGGGCTATGCAAGGTCTGCTAATTCCTTAAGGGAATTAGACTATTCTGATTGGTTATTTTTAATTATCTAAGCATGTATAAACACAACCTAGATATAGAAATAGACATATT
>JBBVQN010000295.1:0-11206 GCA_038993655.1 Talaromyces verruculosus | reverse complement strand
TTATAGACGAGCATGGGATTCGAACCCATGCCCCCAGAACAGAAAGATAGGTTCCGTAACGGGGGCGGCCACGGGAAGCGCTAACCACCTACGCTACCCGCCCGTCACTAAATTAAATATTAGTATAGTAAAACTTTTGGCTTCAAGCTTCTTTATGGTCGTGATGAACTATATGTACTTAGTATATTAGTCTATTATAACTAGTACTATATTATAGATAGTACCATTGTACATGCTTAGTGGGAGATCTGTAATAAAATTAAGTAAAATACTATTACTAGGTCCAGCAGGAATAGATAACAATTATAGCTTACTATATAGCTTATAATAATATATCTTTCTTAATTGATATATGTTATAAGTTGCTATATATTCAGCAACATCTTAGATTATATCTAGTCAGTAGAACTTTCTTTTTAAGAGTTTTATAGTCTTTATAATGCTAAAATAGCCAGCAATTAGATTATTATAATATTGCTATAATAACATCAATCTCAATACTGAATTATTTGGTATATAAACTATATTACTTTTATATAAAATATTGTCTTAGAGCTTTTATAAAAACTCTAGGATACTGCTATCAGGGCTTAAAACCTGAAGATTAGCCTTCTTTTTCTAAGTAAGAATGTCTTCCCTTTATATAGTTTAAATATTCTTTTAAAAAATAGGTCTTAATATTTTAAATATATCTTTATCTTTTATACTTTCTAAGGTGAGTAAACAGAATGAGTGGTTTTTAAAGGACTAATACTCTCTCTGTCTATTTTTAAAAGGAATCTATAGTTGCTTTTTTAATATACTACTCTTAGACTTAACTTACACTTATCTAATAGATTTCTAGGGCAGATTTAGGATAATTCCTAAAACAGACTCTAAATCTTCCTTTTTACTTTTAGTGGGATCCTTATTAGGTAGATTACTAGAGTATATATTTTCTTTTAAAAAGCTTATTCTTATAATAATATTTAAATATCTAATTAACCTATAGTTAAGAATTATTTTTATTATTAAGTTATTAATCTAATCAGTCCTTATAGGCATTATTATAATACCCTCTTTAGGGTAATTAATCTTCTTTAAGATTATTATAGCTACTAAATCTGATCAATTAGTTCTTAATAAAACTATTATAATAGCTAATTCTAACTTAGATTGACCAATTATCTTGTCAGGAATTATTATAGTAGACTCTATAATTTTGTCTGATAATATACTATATAAGACTAGCAGATAGCCAGGCTAATAGCCTTATAGTTAATAACTATACAAAAATATCACTAATAATGTATATAGTTATAACTTTTATTATAAAGTTGGAAGTAAATCTATATCTATTTCTTTCTCCCCTTTTAAAAAGTTAGAATGCTTGTTAGGAGTATCAGCTAGGTTTTAGAACCCTAGCTTATATTTAATAATAAAGTTATATGTAGCTAAATATTGAGCCTAGTGTACCTATTTAGTATTTAAATTCTTTGCCTTGAAGAAATATTGTAGATTATTATAATCAGTTTGAACTCAGATCTTATACTTACTTCCTTCTAAGTAGTGCCTCTATTTCTGAAATGCATACACAATTATACCAAGTTCTTGGTTATAAACTTTCTAATTTTGTTGAGTGGTATTAAACTTGTGTAATATAAAAGCTACCAGCTACTAGTCTGAACAGCGCCATGACAGGGTCTTCCTATCTATAGATTAATATATAATAGTATCTATTCTCCATTTTAATATATCAGTTTAAATTAATATAGGTTTTTTAGGATTAAAATGTCTAATAAGAAGTAGATTAGTAAAAGCTTTTTTTAATGCTTTAAAGGATTGTATAGCTTTTAAAGTAAGCTTAAAAAGCTTCTTCATGTCAGAAGAATCAGAACGTCACAGCCAATGGATCAGACTAGTTTCACGGAAACTAATGCACGATGGAACAAAGGATTATCCGTAACCCTGAGGGTTAGGGTAGTAGAGCCATTGGAGCTGTTGTTAAAGCAAGGCTTGATAAACTCAAATAGAGCTAATAGAGCTATTATGTAAAAGAGGATCTACTAGATTGAATTATATTATAATATATAAGGATACTTATTCACTATATACTTAGTTTTTCTCTATCATCTTTAATTAACTGTTTAATCTTGAGTATACTATTACTTAGAGACCTAGTAAACTATTATTTCCTTATTTATCTCTCAGGTATCTACTCTTTTGATATTAGAATACCATTAAACTACTATTTAGTGATGAGTTTACTCTGATCTTAATAATTAATAATTATTAGTTTATAATAATTAAAGATCTTTATTTTAAAAAAGAAGTTTTAAATAAGAAATATGGCAAGTAATCAGTAAATATCTATGCTATTTAGGGTTTAGACTTGAGTACTAGCTCTATCCACTCCTATAATAATTAGTAGTAGAGGAATTATAATAATAAGTAATATACTTATACCTACTTTAGTCTAGATGGTAGAGGCTATTAAAGTAATAGGATAATATATTATTAAGCTTGAAGGACAGCAAGCTGTAAGATAATTAGTTATTAAGATAGAAAAGATTAAACTATTCTTAAAAGAGTGAGAAACCTTTAAAGTATTTTTAGCCTAGTTATATATCTATTTTAGTAATAATACTAGTAGGATTATGACTAAGTAAGATAAAGTCCTTATAGCATTAAGCTTTCTTAGTAAAGAAGTAATATAATAGTTTACTTCTTATATAACTGAATAAATTAAAAATAATGATAATTAGATTAACCCTGAAACTATTAATATATTCAGTAGTTTTATATATTTTAAAGAAAAACTGCAATAACTGTATAGAATAGTTAATAAAAAATTTAATATAATTTATTAGATTAAGAATGTTAAGCAATATAGATTAGTAGAAGATTATATCTTAAAATTCTTTTAGGTATTAAAATACCTTAAATAGGGAGATTAAGGATTATAAGATTAGTTTTATAATAATTTAAAAGATAATGTGAAAGATTAGATTTTATAAATTATATCATGACTAGATATATTTAAGAAAATAATAAAAGCAGTGTTATAGATTAATATAGTGCTATCTACGCAATATATAGAATAAGGAAATTTTTAATATTAACTGAGATAATATGCTAACATATCCTAGAAAAGAACTAGAAATAAAAATAGTAATATTATTATACAAATAAATACCATACTAACTAAAGAAGAAAAGGAAAAATTAATTAAGAAAAAAGCCTATTTTAACTATAAAATATTAGGATATTTTGCAAATAAATATTAAAAGCTAAAGAAAGTCTAAGGAATAGCTACTTAAAAATAATAGTAATAAATTGTAATAGTTATTTATATATATACTCCAGATAAGAGCAGTATTAAAGAAATATTAGAAACTAATAATAAATTACCAGAATAGTATAAGAAATAGATCTAAAAATAGGCAAAAAAGTAGAAAAAGTTATAGAAAGTGTTAGAGAGTAGGTAGGAAGCGTGATAGTAAGATACGAAGTAGCTTTATTTCGTAGGAGAACCCTAAGGGTAGGGTATGATTCTTAAGGTAGCTATTTGCTACCTTCTAAGATTCTGTCCAAATTGTAACTATTTACATATTCAATTCATACACACTTTGGGTTGCTGACTCAGCAACCCTAGGGCGAAATAAAGCATATGATATAGCTTCTATATTAAGGTTATCCCTGTATTAAGCTCTCTGCCTTATAGCTATTTCCCTTTTTTGGAGCTAAGTCTTCATAGCTTATCTCTATATTATGTGCGGAATAGTTATGACTTATCTATAAGATAGCTATGTAATAATATAATAAATTTTAAAATAATTGCTTGCTACTATAGTACAGTATTTTTTTATTTTAATTTTATTTATTGATTTTTTTTCTTTTTCTCTTCTTTATTATAAATTGTAAAGTATGTATATATTTCTCTTTACTTCTATTACTTATTTCTACTACTTTTTTTTCTTGCTTTTAAATATATGTATTTTATTTCTCTTAGTACTACTTCTATCACTTTATTTATAGTGTGTTTTGGGTGTTAGGTAGATTTATATTTATTTTAACTATTTAATATGCTTTTATTTTTATATTTAAATATGTCCCTGAAGCTTACTATATTTTATTAATATTATTTAGATTTATACTAGATTAAGTATTTATTCCTTTATATTATATTGTTTTTATTTCTTGTTTCTTTATATTATTAATATTATTTCTAGTATTATAGTGAGTCTGCTTTTTATATTGCAAGTATATCTTTAAAGTCTATTGTTTTATATTTTTAATTTACCTTTATAATTCAGCATAATTTGTTCTTTTTTTTTTTAAGTATTATCTTAATATAGCTAATAAAATATATAGGATAACTTCTTTTATAAAGCTTGTTATATCACTTGCTTTGAAATCTATTATATAAGATAGATTGTTTTATATCTTTAGCTTATTTTATATCCTAACTTTAGTATTTTAAAATTATTTTGCTAAGCTATCAAAGAGTGGTTTAAAAGAGAAATAAGTTCTTGAATTACCTATAGAGTTAGTATTAAAGTATAAGAAATAAAAAAAGAAATATTATTAATATTAAGTCACTTTATTTAAGCTATTTGAAGTGGGGTCTATGCCTAAGATTAAATTATCTTCTAAATCACTTATTAAAACCTATCTTTAAGTTCTGATTTTAAAAATAAAAGTGGGCATAATTTATCCTCTTAGCAATATTTATTTTATACTCTGTTATAAGTGCATTTATAGTATTACTAATAATTTATTTATACAATATCTGAATTGCTACTATAATATTAAATATAAAATATAAATTAGTATTAATTTATAGTGTAATACTTATGTATATAAGCATATTTTGCTATATATTCTAGTATATCCTATAGTGTAGTTTAGTCTATTTTCTATTAACTTACTTTTAGATTCTTATAGAATTTATAGACAATGTAAATACTATTTATAATTAATTTAAACTAGAAAGTTATATAAATTGTGTCTGATAGATAGCCTTTAATCTTTTAAATTATATATTAATTCCTGAGTTTAGGTCTAAGAAGCACTCTATAAAGTATGAGTTAAGTATATCTATTTTACCTAGTTTTTCTCTTAATATTACTCCTACTTTAATTATCTATATTACTGAAGCAGAGTATAAATTAATTATAATATTTTATAGTATGGTAAAGGATCTTAATATTCTAAAAGACTTTTATATTATAATTTGTAAATCTGTTCAGGAATAAGTTTAGTAAAATTTTTTAATATTTCTTGATATGCTTTGTTAATAATTCATAAAATTTATAAGATTAAGGATAATAAGTAATTTACTTTTATTTTATCTTTTATTTTATATATATATATTATAACTAATTCTAATTTAGCTTTTCAATTCAGGATCTATTTCTGTTTAGGGTTATTTATAATTCTTACTATTCTATTTATATAACTAGTTTAGAATTATTTATAATTTACTTGCTCTATTCTTATAATTAGTTTTTACTAATAAATAATTCTTCTTTTTTATTTTGCATTCTATAATTTATATAGATTCTGTAAGAAGGCTTTAAAAGCTATAATATCTTTGACTAATTTGTGAGGCTTTTATATATATTTATTATTAGAGTATCCTTACTATTTGATATAATATTTATAATTCTTTAGTGGATCTTATACTATTCAAATGCTCTCTATTATATACTCTAGATAATTATTAACTAGTATCTCTTTTAGAGGTATTAGGTTTCTAGTATTATCCTAAAATGGTTCAAGCAGCAAGATATAGAATATATTATATAGTTTATAAAATCTTGGTGGGAGTACTAATTTGTAGATATTTATTCTTTATATATTAATTATCTGGAAGGGTCTAATCTATTTTGAATTAAACTTCTTCTTGCTTCTTAGTGGTATAATATTTATTATTTAGAGTATAACTTAATTATTAATTTAGAATTATATATTTATGTAGTAGTGATTATAATAATATACTTACACTTTGGCTATCTTTTGTAATAAGTATTAGAGTCTAGATCTCTACTCTTGCATAGCTTTAGTATATTTTATAGTATTTCTTACTCTTTTTAATATTTATTATATATTTATTTTAAGATTCTTATTAAACTTATTTTTAGATAGTAGCTGATTCTCAATATTAATTTAGATCTAATCTTAGAAATCTATAAGGGCCTCTATTAGAGTTATTTTAGTAATATTATACTTTGAATTATTATATATATACTAAGCTATAAGGATCTATCTTGCCTAATTATCCTGCTTAAAATTAATATATATATATATAAAGTGCTTTAGGGTTTAGTTTTGCCTCTTTATTTATCTATTAATTTAAGAATAAAATATTATAAATAGCTTATATTTCATTCTAACATGCTAATAAAATATCTTCTAAAATATAGATATAAAAATCTTAGCTTGGTCACTAATTATGTATTTTAAGATTATAAAAAACTTGATTAATATATTATATAGGATCTTAATCAAGTCTTTAAACATAGTATTCTTTATAATAGCTAAATAGATTATATATTTTATTAATAATTTAATAATAATAAGGATTGAGTTATATATTTTACTTTTTTACTTTAATAATAGAAGATTTATAACAAAGTCTAGAGTTATAATCTTGAATAGTTTACTTAATTTTAGAAATAGTTTCAGTAATTTGTATTCTTTATGCTAGTATATTTTTATTTATTAATATAGGTTATAGATTTAGATATAGTACTATATATTAATATACAAACTATACTAGTAATATTTACTATTAATAATTTTATAAGTCTATTCTAGGCTGAAATAGCCTTCTTAAGAGTTGTTATAATTTATTCTTAAGATTTCTTATCTAAGTATATAGTCTAGAGAGATATATACAGTGCTTTTATAATATAATAGGTTATCTAATCTAATTAACTAGTTTTCCTATTTTATTTCTTTTTCTAGATTTATGAGATATTTTTTTATTGATTTAGCAAGCATATTTGCTTGTTGATAATAATGAATTAAAGCTGTGAGTTCTTCTGATATATCTAAGTAGATGGTTTTGGCTTGTATAGCTGCTAGTATTATAGACTATAGAGTTAAGATTTCTAAGTTATTTAGACTACTATTAATATATTTCTGTTTTTAATATGTATTTTAAAATATTAAAGATATAGGATTATTAATATAAGAAGGGTCCTTTTGCTTCTCTAGATGTATAGAAGCAGGATTTAATTTGTTACTACTCTTAGTTTAAGGATATAATTTAGAGTTTAAATAGAGTCTATAATATAGCTTCTCTTATAAGATTAGCAGAAGAGTAATACCTAGTTTATTACTAGTATTATAATTAGATCTATAGCTTAGTATATCTATAGGATTTTTAATCTTAGGCTAATACTTAATATTAAAATTGAATATAGAGAGTTTCTTAGCTTAATAAGCCTATCTATAATTTAGTTCTTTTATAGTTATAAAGTAGGTCAAGTTATTATAATCTATTAATATAGATATAGATTATATACTGCCTTTAAAGTAGTATTGCTAGTATTTAAATATTTTAATAATAGCTAGTATTTCTAAATTATAGATTTTATACCTCACTTTAGGGCCTATTAACTTATATAAATAGTATACAATAGGATGCTAATAACTATTTTACTATAATTAACTTAGAATCCTAGAAATAGTAAAGTTTAATATATCTATTTTAACCTATAATAATAGTTCTAGTTTAAAATATCTTAGAAATAGAGCAGTAATGAACTTTTCTTTAAATAGATTAAAAGCTTTTTGCATCTCTTTAGTCTATATAAACTTAGTATTAGCTTCTTAATCTATTATTAATCTTTTCTAAGTCTACTTATGACCTTTAATTATATTAATAAGGGGTATAGTGATTTATAAATAGCTTTTTATAAAATAATAGTAGAAGTTTGCAAATCTAGTGAACTAAAAGACCTTTTAGATATTTTATAGAGTAGGCTAATTATAAATTATTATAACTTATTCTAGTTTTATATATATACCTTCAAGTAATACAATAAATCTAAGAAATTAAATCTTAGTTTTTTTAAAAGTATATTTTGATAGTTTAGTATATAGCTTATATTATTATAGCTATTCTATTACCTGCTGCATATCATCTATATATAATAATTTGTTTTATGAATAAATGATGATATTATTAAAATATATTATATAGTATATATTAAGTAGATTAACTAGAACATGATTCATGTATACCTGGAATATGGCTGGCACATTTATTAGACTGAATAGTATCATAGTATACTTATAATGCCTATAATATATATAAAATATAGTTTTCTATTTATTACCTTTCTTAATCTAGATATAGTGGTACGCATCTTGCAGATTAAGTTAGGTATAGATCTTAGCTCTAGCTAATTAATTAATCATCTCACTGATAAGGGGAAGTAAATAATAATTTTTAACTATAATTATATTTAATCCTTAGTAATTAATATAGAGATATAAACTGCTGTTCTTTTTTGATATAAATAGGATAGAAGCCTTAGTTAGGCTTTTTAATTTATAGATCTACCCCTTGGCTAGATTTTCTATAAAGTATTCTTATAATACTTCTAATTCTTTTAGATTAAGATGGTATAGTGACTAGTATAAGGGATCCTTACCTGATTTAATATCAATAATATAGTTCTATTCTATATAAGGAAGTAGTTCCATAGCCTGCTCTTCTAAGAATATATTTATAAAAGGCTTTATATACTCTAAAAACTCCTTAACCTCTATTATAGCTAGTAAATTTATAGCTTTAATTAATAATTTAATAGATTTAATAATATAAGTCTAAGCTCTGTCTAGCAACTCTTTCTCTACTTTATATATAAAAATGATTTTAAGTATATCTAGGTTATAAAGGTTTACTAGATTAGCTTCCTAATATTAGACTATACTATTTTATAAATAGTAATACTTTAATGCTATAGCTATAGATGTTTTATCTTAGTAATACTATTCTTTTTAAATCTAGAAGATGTCTGGGTTAGCTATAATATATTATAGAATACTGAGAATAAGATTATACTTTATTATATTAATTATATAATATAATAATAATATCTTTTTTATTATCTTCTTAAAGTCTAGTATAGTTATATTTAATATAGCCTTTCTATATATAGCAATCTTATGCCTGTCAATAGCTTTAGCTATTATAGCACATATTATAAGTCAAATCTTATTCTAATAAGCCTATAATTTACTAATAAAATTGCTATTAGCTATATTATTAATTAATATAAGAGTCTTTACTAGTCCTTATTCTATTTTAATATATATATAAATAGATATACAAAGCCTATATTTTTACTGTATATTTTATAAGGATAGAAGTATAGCAGTATTAGAGACCTAATTAATAAGTTACTTTTAACTTGCCTATTTGGGTTTTAGTTTTAAATATTTATCTTAGTATTAGAGTTTAATATAGCCCTTCTTCTTCTAATAGCTGTATATAATATCTTTATTTTATTATTACTTCTTGTAGTTAGAGTTATCTAATTTAAAAGATAATTTATTTAATTTATATTAATTACTATTATAATTTAAACTATAGATTTATTGTTTATAATCTCTTGCTTATCTAGATTATTATTAATCTAAGCTTAAAGGTATAAAGGATAGATTTTTATTTCTATTATTAGAGTTATTATTACTTTAATAGTTTTATCTTTTTTAAAGCTCTATTTGTCTCTTTAATAAGCTATTCTTAAAGATTTATAACTATACTATAAAATAGTTATAATTATCTAGTTTATCTAAGTATTATAAGATAGTTAAGGTATAAAGAGAGTTAAGAATCTTTGCATGTAAGCATGCTTTTTATTATACTTTATCTAAGGGATTTAGAATATATTATTCCTAGCTTTTTAAATAGATATTGAAGTCAGTAATAATTTATTATTTATATTATATAGCTTTTTTAACTTTGCCTTTAGCTTTAATACCTAGAATCCTTAGATTCTTAATATATTAAATTAGAAATACATTAAATTTATTTTATGTTATATTTTCTGGGTTATAACTATCTTATTTAAATATATACTACTTCTTAGCTATATTATCACTAAGAGTTTCTTTAGCTGTTAGAATATATTTATAATTTATATTATTAATATTATAATATTATATATAATAATTAAAATAGTTCTATATCTTAATATTATAAATTATCTTTTTGTCTATTAAATCATTTTTAAATTCTTTAATATTAATTATTAGAGGCTTCTTTTTCTGTTTTTCTATATATAAGAATAATTTATAGCAGTATTTTCTTGCTCTAGAAGTAGTTTTAATAGATTCTTTAATTTTTATTAGGTCTTTAAAAGCATTAGATTTGATAGGAGTATTATAATTATTATTTAGCTTATTTCCTTTATTCTAAAATAGAATAGCTATTAACTTTAAAGGTTCTACTAATATATAAGCTATAGTAAGTAGGGTCTTAGTCTTAAGTTCTTATTTATATTGTGCTTTTTTATCTTTAATTTAGGCCTTAAAGGCCTGTTATTGAGCTAGAGTAAAAGTATAAAACTCTTCTGCTATATAGGATATAGTAAGTTTTACTAGGTTAAAGATAGGATCTAATAAAGGGGTTATTTTATTTAACTATTTAATAACAGTCTTATTAGAGATTTTAATATGAATTATTACTAATTTATTTAATATTTCCTGCTTTATTAAAAGGTTTAGAGCAAGAGTTATTATTAGTTTATAGTCTCTTATAGGGGTATTAGGAGCTTGCTAGAAGTCAAGTTAGTTATTATAATATATAGCTATTTTATTTCTTATAATTAGGCCTTCTTCTCAAGAGGAGCAAATAGACTGTTAAAGAGTAGATAGAAAGCATAATAATAAGATATAAAGTAGCTTTATTTTATAGGAGAACCTTAAGGGTAGGGTATAATTCTTAAGGTAGCTATTTGCTACCTTTTAAGATTCTGTCTGAATTGTAACTATTTATATATTCGATTTGTGCGCATTTCGGGTTGCTGACTCAACAACCCTAGGGCGAAATGAAGCACGTGATATAGCTTCCGTGTTGAGGTTATCCCCGTATCGAGCTGTAACGATATGGGTGGAACGATAGTCCGAATGTGGGTATGGGCTACAGAACACTTGCTGAGCCGTTTACTATGGGAACCAGATGCTGTACGTATACTAAGAGCAA
>JBBVQN010000294.1:0-11003 GCA_038993655.1 Talaromyces verruculosus | reverse complement strand
ATGAGACAAGCAATGCAACACTAATACACAACAATTTCCTATTCCTTCTTCAAAATCTTTACCTCTTTATTTCTCTTTACTTCACTGATCAAATAACCTGCTAAGAATAATTTTATTAAGAATTAAGAATTTTATAGTAAATGTTATGAGCTGACCTCATGAAGCGTATTCGGGCGAAGCCCTCACAATAGCTATTCCCATGACATGAAGCTATTCCCAGATCCTGATTATCTGCCCGGATATAAAGCAACCCCAGCCCCAGTTGCCCTACATTATAGCGCCTACTTAGAACCACATAACACCCATCCACCTAGAATCCCCAGAAAGAAGATTACTGAAAGCCTTTATTCCCCTTTTCCTTATAAGATTATATATATATAAAGAATCTATTATTTCTTTCTTCTTTCTTCTCTTATATTATATTTTCTATTCAGATATGCCCTTATAGTAAGTATTAAATAGGACTAGCCTATAATATTAAAAAATATAATATTAAGACTTTGAGAATTTAAATTATTATAATAAGACTTATCATACTATATATAAATATAAACCTGAATAACTAACCCTCTAAAGAATAATAGCCAGTACCTGTTAAGGAACTATTTATATAGCTTATATATTAAATAGAAGCCTTTAATATTAATATTAATACTTATATCAAAACTATTAATGCAAATATTAATAACCAAATAAACTATCTAAAAGCAGGCTTCAACTATTTAGACTAATAAACCACAAATCTTGAGACTCTATAAACATCTTTTATTTAATCTTCTCTATATCTAGTCCCCTAATTAAAAGTAATTAAAGAGGCTCTAAAATAGTAATTATATTATCAACTAGGATATATTACTAAATATAATAATTCTAATAAATCCCTGTTCCTTCTCTTTCTTATAAAATTCCAAGCTAAGATCAATATTAATAGACTAGTTATAGGAAACATATATATCCAAATATAATATATCTATAATAGACTGCAAGGAGATACTTAAATAAAAGTTTTCCTATAGATATAAATTTATACTATTAATTCTAGTACTATCAATAATAAGACCCTTTCTATATTTTATTAACATCTCCACACCTAATTCAAAAATCACTAGCTTATTAAATAAGCTAATTAATAATTTAACTAGCTTTATCAAGGCTATATCCTATTCTAAGATTTTACTAGTAAATTTAAAAGGATTTTTCTTTTTACTAGAGATTATATATAGTCTAATAATATTTAAATTACTTAAATTTAAAGTGCTATTAATTAAGAAATATAATAGATATTTATTAGACAGACTCTTCCTATTAAATATAAAGCCTTTATTAAGTATCTATACTGTGTTGCTAATAACTTAGATAAATATAACTATATTTATAACCTCTATAATTAAGGCCTGAACTGATCCCCTTTTAATACACTAAGAAATAACTTACTAAATACTACCCTTCTATACTAGTCTTAGTCTGCTACTATAATAGCCTCTACTTTTCTTGTTATTATAAATCTATCTGCTATCTCCTAATTCTTTATTATATAGATCTATCCTTTATTAATCTATTATAACTATAAGAAAGTTAGCTATATTACTTATATCTATTCTAGGCTTTAATAACCTCAAGTTCTTTATCTTATAGCTATTACTAATATTACTCTCAAGATTCCTGCAGCTATACTGGAACTAAGACCCACTATCTATTTTGAAGAATCTGAGTTAGAAAAAAAGTAGCTCCTAACAGAAGTTATAATTAAAAGTAGAATATAATAAGGAAGTTTTTAATAGAAGAGAAAGAAATAATAGCTTTTAAGATTAATATATTACTTAATAATAATATATATACTAGGATATTAATTAATAGTAGATATATCTCTTACAGAGTAATTAAAGAATCTTTTACTTTAAAATATAGCCTTACCTAATATATAATAGTGCTAGTCCCTATCTAGGGATATAATAGAATAGAAGAATAGACTACTAATAAGATTATAATAATAACTATAGATATTAAAGGCCATAAGACAAAGAAAGTATACTTCTATATAGTACAGAAGATAAAATACAATTTAATATTAAAGATATAATAAATACAAAAGAAAGGAATCCTTTTTAACCTAGCAAACAAGATTTTAATATTCCTTAATAGAATTAAGATTAATAACAAGAATATGAATAAGGCACACTACTATAACAGCACTTATAAGATATCTACAGCTGGCCTTACTGCTCTAAAAAAATAATAAAGAAGACAGCCAAAGATTAAAATTAAGATTTTTATAACTAGTATAGTTAATATTAATAAAGTGCTTACTCTAAAAGTAAGAACAGACTCCTAAATTAAATTACTAAACTATTTATAAGATTATACTGATGTTTTTAATCTTATTAAAACAGATAAACTATTAGAGCATTGACCCAGTACTAATTATATTATTAAACTAATTAAATAAAATAAGAATAGAAGAAAGCTAAAAGCTTCTTAAGGCCCTTTTTATAATATATTATAAGAAGAGCTTCTTATATTAAGAAAAACACTATATAATTTATTATCTAAAGGATTTATATAAATTAGTAAGTCACCTACAGCTATACTAGTACTATTTATTAAAAAGCTAGATAGAGGACTATATTTCTATATTAATTACCAAGCTTTGAATATTATTATTAAAAAAGATTGATACCCTCTATTACTGATACATAAGACTCTATAGCAGATATCTAAAGCAAGATAGTTTATAAAGTTTAATATACTTATAGTATTCTATAAGATATATATTGCAGAAGAAAACAAGTAATTAATAATCTTTTAAATCTAATTCAATCTTTTCAAATAGCTAGTAACTCTCTTTGATTTAACTAATATCCCAAGCATGTTCTAATAATATATTAATTAGATCTTATAGGACTTGCTAAATAACTTTATAATTATCTATATTAATAATATACTTATCTTTACTAATAGCTTATTAAAAGAATACTATTAA
Source organism: Talaromyces verruculosus (assembly GCA_038993655.1). Classification (NCBI taxonomy): domain Eukaryota; kingdom Fungi; phylum Ascomycota; class Eurotiomycetes; order Eurotiales; family Trichocomaceae; genus Talaromyces; species Talaromyces verruculosus. The sequence continues at coordinate 8,023 of JBBVQN010000294.1, read as the reverse complement.
TATATCTATATAGTGCTTTAATAGCTCTGTAATGCTAGCCTATAAATTAATATTAATAAATCAGAATTTAAAGTAAAAAGTATAAAATATTTTAGATTTATTATTAAAGCTAGTAAAAGAATATAAATAGACCCTACTAAGATAAAAGTAATTCAAGAATAGTAAGCACCTTTTACAGTTAAGGAAGTCTAATAATTTCTAAGCTTTGCTAACTTTTATCAGCAGTTTATCTATAACTACTCTACTATAATATAACTACTAACAAACCTCACATAGAAAGAGGTAGACTTTATATAAAATAATACTGTTAATGAAGCTTTCTAGAGCCTTAAAAGCTTTTTTACTACTAAACTAGCACTTGTCCCCTTTAACTCTAAATAAAAAACTATTATTAAAACTAACTTTTTAGATTATATAAATAGAGATACTCTTTCCTAATATAATAATAATAAGTAGCTTTATACTTGTACCTACTATTCCTAGAAACTAAATCCTATAGAATATAATTATAAGATCTATAATAAGAAGCTGCTCGCTATTATTAACTATATAAAATAATAAGAAGCTAAACTAATATTATTAAATAAATCCTTTACTATAGTAATAGACTATAATAACCTATATTACTTTACTAAGATCTAGCGACTAAATAAGTAATAGATGTATTAGTAAATCTTCCTCTCCTAATTTAACTTTAAGTTAGTTTATTAATCTAGGTTATAAGCCTTCTACTTTAATACTCTCTTACAGCAATTATAAGATATATTAAAAAATAAAAATAATAATTAATTTATTTATTAAAATCAAGTCCTACTGCTGTAAGAGATCTATATATACTTTATATAGATACTATATATAATAATTTCTATCACTTAAATAGTAACTAATAAAGATTAATTCTAAATACTTTAAGTATAAGCTAAAGCTTATAATAATAGTTATATCTATATTAAGTAAGTTATTACTAATAACCTCTAAACATTCCCATAAGACCTTAGTCTAAAAGTAATTATTATTAACTACAAAATTAATAAATAAGAATATTTTTTATATTATAACTACTAATAGGTCCCTAACTATAAGCTACTCTAAACAAAGATTATATAATAATACTATGACTTAATGCTCTCAGGGTATTCTAGCTATAATAGAATAAGCACTATTATAGAAAAAGCATTCTTCTAGCTATATATAAGCTAGGATATATAATAATTTATAAATAATTATAGTAAGTGTAGTGTAAATATAATATAGAGAGAATAGAGATAAAAATTATTAAAGCTGCTTCCAGTTCTAAAAAGGATTTAGTAAAAGATTAATATTAACTTTATTAATAAATTACTAGTTAGTAATGATTACCACTACCTTATAATTATAGTAGATAGATTAAGTAAAGACATTATCTTAATTCTATTAAAGGATCTTAGTATTAAAATAATTATATATAAGTTTTTACAGTTCTTTATGACTTATTATAGATTCCCTAAAAATATTATCTTAGATTAAGGTATATAGTTTGTAAGCAAGATATAAAGCTATATATATTAAAGCATAAAAACTAAATAGTATTTATTAACTGTATAGCACTTTTAAACCAATAGCTAGACTAAACAAATAAATACTATTATTAAAAACTACCTATAGAAGCACTATTGCTATTTCTAAAATAATTAAAGTAATTTACTTTTAATAGCTAAGATAGTAATTAATAACTAAATATTATTAATTATTAAGATGAGTCCTTTCTTCCTTATATATAGATATAATTTAGAGATTATAAACTTATAAGATACCTTCTATAAGCTAACTATATAGTATAAAAAATAAAAAATTATAAAAGATATTATTAAAAAATTAATATAAACAGTAGATTTAATATAAATTAAAATAATAGTAGTATAACAGTATATAGAAAAGTTTATAAACTAATACTGTAACACAGCTTATATATATTAAGTAGAAGACAAAGTATAGCTTAATCTATAGAATACCTAAACTAACTATCTATTTAAAAAGCTAGACTACAGACATGCAAAATTTATAGTATTAAAAAGAATTAGTATATATATCTACTAGCTGGATATTCCTAGAAGTATATATAATATATTTTATATAGCTCTACTATAGCCTATATTTAAGAATCCTTTTTTATTACAGGAGATATTTAACTACTAATCACTAGGTTAGTTAATCAACAAGGAATTAGAATATATAGTAGAGAGAATCAAGAGTAAATACACTATTAGCTAAGAGTATGGTAAACAATACTAATATTTAATGAAATAGTTAGGATATAAGCAATAAAACTAGCAACTAGTATAGAACCTTAAGAACACTATTACCCTTAATAACTAGAAATCCTTAAAAAAGAGAAAAGGGTAATATTATAAACTAATCTCATAAAGCATATTTAGGCAAAGCCTTTATAATAGCTATTCCCATAACATGAAGCTATTCCTAGATCCTGATTATCTACCCAGATATAAAGCAACCCTGGCTCTGGTTACCCTGCATTACAGTGCCTACTTAGAACCACATAACACCCATTCACCTAGAATCCCTAGAAGGAAGATTACTAGAAGCCCCTATTCCCCTTTTCCTTATAAGATTGTATGCACGTGAAGAACCTGTTGTTTCTTTCCTCTTTCTTCCCTCATGTTACGTTTTCTATTCAGACATGCCCTTATAGTGAGCATTAGGCGGGACTAGCCCGTAACAGTAAATATCAGATTTTCATATAGATATTAGATAATACTTTTATGTAATATATCTTAATTTTTGAATATTTTTTAATATTAATAAAATATTTATAAATAACTAGTATTTCTATCTTTTTAATATAAAATAAGAAAATAATATTAAGAATTAAAGATTTTATAATAAATATAAGATTCTAATATAGATAGTAGATAATACTTTTATATAATACACGCTAATTTTTAAGTATTTTTAAATAAAAATGAAATATTTATAACTATATTATTTCTATATTTTTAATATGAAGTGAGAAAATAATATTAAGAATTAAGAATTTTATAGTAAATACAAAATTTTTATATAGATATTAGGTAATACGTTTATATAATATATCTTAGTTTTTAGGTATTTTTAAATAGTAATAAATATTTATAAATAACTATATTATTTCTATATTTTTAATGTAAAGCGAGAAAATAATATTAAAAGTTAGAATTAATAATCTAAAAAGAGATTGAATAACTATATAAAAATAAAATATAATTTAATATTTAATCTATAATTACTGTTAAGAATAAATATTAGATTAGGTTAGATTGATAACAACCTAAAAATCTAAAAAAGACTACACCCATAGATTAACCCAAACCCATGGGTTTCCTTTTTTGGAAACCCAAACCCAAAAAATATCAAAAAAAAAGAATAAACCAACCCTAACCCAGGAGGTTAGGTTGGGTTGGGTTTTTGCCATGTGTACTATAGTGTAATATAAAATAATACAAATACTCTATACATATATTATATGTAATATTAACGATATTATAATTATATTATTAAGCTTAGGGCCGCTTAACTCAAGGTTCTGTATAATAGTAGAAGGTATAATAGGCTGAGCTTTCCATCTAAATGGCCGCACTAGTAGCCCTATGGTTGTTCCTTATGTCATATATATAATAGCTAACCTACATGTCCCTAGCTGGACATAGTGGTAAAGAATAATAATAATATAGCTATTATTCAATTATAAAAGTGCTGTTCTTGCTGTACTCAAGCATTTCTAAATGATGCTATTTTAATAGTTGTAAAAGGCTAGAAGCTTATTAAAATATTTTATAAAGCTGTTAGTTTTTTTTTCTTTAACTAATAAGAATGTGCCTTTAGAATAGCCTTAGTATGTATCTGTGACAGCTCTCAGCCGTCATAGGGTTTAGGGCTTCGCACGTGGCCGACACGTGGGAATGGAGGCTTGGTGGACGGATATTGCCGATAGGGCTGAGACCCTAGATATCTTTGTATTAGGAAGCGCGCACATAGAAATATTGGCTCCAGCGCTGGCTTCCTCTTACTCCTGTATTTATTCTCCATGCTTAGTTTTCTCGTTGACCGCTACCCTTGATATTAGTATTAGTATTCAGTCAATACGATATTGATATTGGTGTCTTGGCCTGAGCACCTTCACAGTATCTCTAAAGTATTTTCATTGTTGGCAACTAGGGTATAAGCGTAATTAGTGTATAAATTTAGCTACATAGGCAAAAATAAGTTTATTTGTGGTTTATATGTAATTTGTATAGGTAAATGTACCTACATGGGGTGCAGCTGTACCACTTACCTATGCGGCCCGCTTACCCGTGAAATACGTTACTAGAACATTGATATAACATGTAATTTGTATGGATCAAATGATTGTTGTGGGCTGAGCAGCTTACCTGTGAATTACGTTAGTTTAAAAATTTTCTTGTGTTTCTAATTAACGCGGGTAGGCCTAGGTCCCGGTGGTACCCGGAGTAAAAAGGGTGGTGTTCCCTATCGGTTCCTGGCGCCACCTGTGCCGATCCAATCCAATAGAACTAGAACTGATCCTCATTGGCAGATCACCCGTACAAAATGGTTTAGCTTAGTATTAAAGTTTGAAATTTCCAATTGACTTTCCGTTCCATGCCAGAGAAACGTGCCTGAACCAAATGTCATCCGTTGCGTTCTTTTGATTGATGAAGTTGGAACTTAGATATAGCAGGCCAAGAAGGAACTCAGGCCTTCTTTGGTGGTTCTGGCAAAATTGCAAGGATTCCGGAGTTTCAATCCGAAGATCAATATCTTCTTTCGGAAAGGCTCATTTATTCTGTGAGCACGATGCAAATATCTTTGCACTGCCCCAGAGATATATATTTAAAGGCGCGACCAAGCCTTCTGAGTTGCTTTTTGTTCAATCAAAACCATTCGTCACGCCTTATCTTGTCACTTTTTTCAACATGTTGCTATTCATTAGTGTATTCTCTACAATTCTCAGTGTCACAGTAGCGCGACAAATGTTCTCTCATCGCCATGGCCATGCAATCGAGGAACGCAGCTCTCTGTTGCCCAGCCTTGCAATGCCCCTCGAACATCTCGATTATCAGTTGACCTGGCACGATGAATTCGACTATAGCCCACAGCTCAGCTTGCCCTCTTCTGAGAATTGGGTCTTTGACCTAGGAACCAAATACCCAACCGTTGACGCTCCCCCAAATTGGGGAAATAATGAAGCTGAGATATACACAAAATCGCCTGCAAATGTACGTGTCACTCCCGTTGGCACTCTCACAATCACACCACGTTTGTCTTCTAATGGTACATGGACGTCTGCGCGTATTGAAACTCAACGCTCAGACTTTGCTGCTACAGACGGTGGCACACTCTATATTGAGAGCAGGCTCAGAACGGGCTGTGCTCCTAGTGACCGACAGCAAGGGATCTGGCCTGCATTCTGGGCTTTAGGGGCTGACTTTAGGCCAAGCTATAGCGGTTGGCCTACTGTGTCGGAGTGGGATTTCTTGGAAGTTGTGAATGGTTTGCCAACGGTGTATAGTACACTTCATTGTGGATATGCACCAGGAGGGCCCTGCAACGAGTATAATGGGATTGGAAACGGTGGTGTGGCATGGATTGGCTGTGACTGGCACACTATTGGTTTTCAGGTTGATCGACGAAGAGCTGCTGGAAAACATATGGGGAACAACGCGTGGAAAAAGGAAACATTGTCATGGTATCTTGATGGAAAGAAAATATTTGAGATATTAGGGTCAAGATTTAATGATTCGGCTACATGGGAGTCAATTGCACACAGGGGCCACTTCTTGCTGCTAAATATTGCCGTGGGTGGGAATTGGCCTGGCCAACCCAATGCCACTACTCTGGATGGAGAGGCTGTTCAGATGGAGGTAGATTATATTCGGGTGTGGAATTCGTACTGAGGCGGCAGGCAGACATAGACCTAGCTGTCAGTTTGGGCCACTACACTAGAGCTTGTTGAGAGGTGAGTTAGCGCTATTGTTGGGCAGACAGTGCTTTATATGTTTCTTGAATATCTGCGCATATATTTTCTGTTGCTCTCTTCCCTTGCACAGATTATTATTCTTCTGTTCCCAAGAGCGTCTTTTATAAAGGACAATTCATTCCCTACCTACTACGAGTGATTATACTTATTATCTGTTTACTTCAATCTATACTATGTATATCTGTATGTCTTACTCTCTCTCTCTCTCTCTGTGTATGTGTGTATCTCAATACCCTCTCAGCAGTATGCAGGTATATACAGGAAACCATTAAGTGCCTCATATTCTGTCAGCAGCCCAATGGGGCCAGCTTTGAAACCTCTAGAACGCCTCTGCAAAGTCCAGTACTATACCTAGGATACTACTACCTTATATATCATCCTTCTTACCTTAAGATCCTTGTCCTAGTATATTGCTAATATCACTAAATATAGTTTTAATTTTCTGCTATAGTTCTTGTTATAGAGCTTTTAGATTTAGGTAGTTAATTAGAATATAAGTGATAGTTTTAATCACTTTATAATTACACTTATTGTCTTCTCTTAGTTTATAGAGTTTATTATATATTATAAGCTGTAAGTAGCCAGTTTGGATTTAGGTAAATAAATAGGCTTAATTTATAGTAGTAAGGTATACAATCCCAAGGTTTAAATTAAAAGAAAGTGTTTGTCTATTTAATAGAGATAGCTAATTTTTCGTAAAAGTATTCTCTATCCTTGTTCCTAACTTCCTATTCTTTCTGGATTCAATTATAGATAAATCTCTTTTTCTATAAAAGAAGATATTAAAATAGAGATTCTTTTTCTAGATTAATATCTTCTTTAGTAAGCCTATTAGCTATTTTATTATTTAGATTACTATAATATCTAGGAATATATTAAAGGTAGAGTAGGATTCTTTATACTTATATCTTCTAAGCTAATTACGAAATTGCTTAGATCAACCTTTAGCTTAATTTATTCTATATATTTAAGATAGCTTAGAGTACTAATATACTATTTATTAGAATAATTACTAGCTTTTATTTATTAGCTTGAGCATTCTAGTTTTCTATTATAGTTTTAAAAATAAGACTAACATAGAATACATTACTATAAGCTCTACTGTATATACTAACCAGAAATATATTAAATTAATACTTGCTTTCTAATGCTAGATAATATTTTAACTTTACACCTATAGCTCCTAGATGTTATGAGCTGACCTCATGAAGCGTATTCGGGCGAAGCCCTCACAATAGCTATTCCCATGACATGAAGCTATTCCTGGATCCTGATTATCTGCCTGGATATGAAGCAACCCCGGTCCTAGTTGCCCTGTGTTATAGTGCCTACTCAGAACCACATAACACTCATCCACCTAGAATCCCTGGAAGGAAGATTGCTGGAAGTCCCTATTCCTCTTTTCCTTATAAGATTATATGCATGTGAAGAACCTGTTATTTCTTTCCTCTTTCTTCCTTTATATTATGTTTTCTATTCAGATATACCCTTATAGTGAGTATTAGACAGGACTAGCCTGTAATATTAGAAAATATAATATTAGGACTTTAAAAATTTGAATTATTATAGTAAGACTTATCATATTATATATAAATATAAACTTAAATAATTAATCTTTTAAAGAATAATAGCCAGTGCTTATTAAAAAACTACTCACACAGCTTATATACTAAATAGAAGCTTTTAATATTAATATTAATACTTGTATTAAAGCTATTAATATAAATATTAATAATTAAATAAACTACTTAGAAGCAGGCTTTAACTATTTAAATTAATAAACTATAAACTTTAAGACTCTATAGATATCTCTTACTTAATCTCTTTTATATCCAATCTCCTAACTAGAAGTAACTGAGGAGGCTTTAAGATAGTAATTATATTATTAATTAAGATATGCTACTAAATATAATAACTCTAATAAATCTTTATTCCTTCTCTTTCTTATAGAATTCTAAGCCAAGATCAATATCAATAGACTAGCTATAAGAAATATATATACTTAAATAT
>JBBVQN010000290.1:0-11439 GCA_038993655.1 Talaromyces verruculosus | reverse complement strand
CCAAATGTCTTACAGTCAGGGGGCCTTTAGACCCGCTCATCTCCCTAGAATTCGCCGGTCTTGGCCAACAATATTACCCTAGCAAAATACATCTGCCGTACGACTCCGTGGATGATAACTCGGTTAATTTTCAATTCCAATCCACATTCAAGGGTCTTTATAGGCCTCCTTGTTATTGCATGTTTTACCCAATCAGTCTGTCCGTTGGCCAGTACAAAAGAAATTCCTGTTAACAGAGTTGAGTGTATGGTGGGTTGATAGAACCTATGCAATATCCGTCTTTGGGCTGTATTGACTATCCATAATAGAGACTGTGTGGGCTTAGTGGGTTACCTGAGCAGTCACAGCCCCGCTTGACAATCGAATTCAGTATCTTGTTGATTCCTCTTCATTAAAAGGATCTCAAGATGTAGTGACCATCCAAGAGTATGCGGATGCGACACTCATGTTCGTTGTCCTCCGCACAAAGCCCTGGGTCGGTTGGAGACTCACATTCGTGGCGGTGGGTCTCTCAGCCCGATTTGTACGTATTTAATAAGCCAAGTGCTAATGTGAGACTGATAGTCAGCCAACTCTCACCCATTAGTCGAACATTCTCATTCCATTTCTTACCCTTTTTTTGTCTCCTTTGGCTTGATACTCCTACTTTGTCATTCTGATCAGCTTGCACGCTTGTCATGCTTAAACATGCGTCTATTGCCAATCTCGGAGTCGTGGCCGTTTCAATTGCCAGTCTCATATGCTTGGCCTGTGTTTTTGTAAGCTGTTCTTCTACTTCTGCAACACCAACAGACTTATACTTTATGGAGGTAAGCTAGAATGAGTGACCGGGCAGAAATAGCGACTGATCCTGGAATAGATGAATGTGAGCGGGGTCTCGAGCAAATTGGAATCGATCCTGGTCAAACGTTCTTCAACACCAAGCTTATTGGGATCTGTCTCCTCAGCTGTCGGGAGCGCGGCAGATGCTGCGGAGAGCGTTGCGGGAGCGGCAGAGGGCGCTGTCAGTGCCGTTGAAAGTGACTTGACGGAGTTTGAGAACGATTCGCCTGACTTCTACCTCATCGGTCTCCGCAGTTATTGCGCGGGGATGTACGACAATGGTAACCGCCACGTCACCAATTGTTCTTCGCCCGAAATTTCGTTCACATTCAACCTCGCCGAGTCTCTTCATCTCCCTAGTGCATGGGTGACAGCACTGTTTCCCGCGTCCGTGGAGAAGGGGCTGTCCCTTTTCAGTCAGCTCTCCCATTGGATTGTTGCAGGCTACGTGTTGGCGGTCGTTTTGATATCACTTGAGATTTTACTTGTCGGCCTTGGGGAACTTGTACCTCTACATCGATTTCTGGCGGGAATTATATCTACAGTAGGTCTATTCCATCAAGCATCTCATCCATATTTTCATTGACAACCGCAGGGTGGAAGCGTCTTCTTCTTGTCATCTTCCGTCAGCGCAACTGTTCTATATGTTACTATTGCTAACATCCTTGATGCGGTGGGGGACACTTGCGGAATCACGGCAAGGATTGGAGCTCGTCTGTTGGTGACTACATGGCTGGGCTGTGCTTTTGCTCTGTTGGGCTCAATCATCATCTTCGTGGCTGAGTGTTGCTCTTGCTATGGAATGTTGGCCATTTTCTAGTCCAGATGTTAACAGCATTGTACGCGTCAGTAAGGGAGTCATGAAAGCTTAGACATAGTCTTGCTCCGTTGTTCTCCGCACCTTCGTGTCAGTGCGAGATTAGGAGAAATGGGCTGAATATTCACTGTGGAGTCCCTGGAGATATTTGCAGAGCAGACAGTATATTACAAGCTTGAAGAATGTCACAATGGCTCGCAAATTGTATGTTTCCGTTCCACCCTGTTGTCTAGCATTACTCAATACCGCCTCTCGTTGCCCTCCACGCTATATCGTCGATTCAAGATTCATATGACGCAAAAGGACACGATTTTGGGGGCCATATAGGCATCCTGGGCATGCTGAACACGGTGTGAAAGGATATGAACAAATTGCAGGACACAACCATACCGTGATTAGTCCTTGTAAGGCGCGCGTTGTTAACTATAGGGATACTTTAACTAGCGCAAATCCAAATCAAGAACATTACGATAGTGATCACTTAGACATGAGTCAATATGACTTTGCATTTCAGGTAGCGTATGAAAGAAGTCAAGAATTGGAAACGCATCGGGTTTGCTACTGAGGACTCAGAGCGTAACGCCTATTAACGTTAGACCAGCTCGTAACATGGCTAAGTTGGGAGTATAGATTCCAATCACAATCGTCAACAGAAGTTAAAGCTAAGTCCTAAAAGGCCCGACAGACAGATCGAACTTACAGTGATTGCCGTACCACATATAGACACCGTTTCGAACTCTTGTTTTGAGGAAGGAGTCCCAGCTTTACATTGGAGTGTTGACACAGCCTATCCGGATTTGGAATACACGAAGGACCCATGATGAGATTGAGACTATAGATACAGGGCCACGCAGAGTGTCTTGCTGTGGCGCCTATGGTAGACTTCTATGGTAACCAGCAACACTCCCAGAATGAGTGGTTGAAGACTGGGTTAGACGGGGTCAAGGGCCACTATAGATGTGCTTCTATCATTGAAGGAATTCAATATGACGATAAGCGCTCATATCAACAATTTTTACGAGTAGAGCCAGATCACCGGTTCCGCTCATGCAGTGGAAGAAAGAGTCCTACTAGCGTTAGAGACTGGTTCAGCATACTCCGTAGGACTCACTCGAATGATTTCCTCCATCGCAATGGTTCTCAGCTTCTGAGGCATAGATTGTATTTGTGCGCTCCACTTGAACTCCGATCCATTTTTAGCGAGCAGGTCGTCGACGATTAATGCCAAGGACGATAATTGCAGAACGCTGGGGTCTTGTTCCGAGATTGGCACCTCGCAGCATTGCTCTGCTCCCGCTATCAGGAAAACGCAGTCAGCCTTGTGTTTCACTTTTTCATCACCCTATCGTTATGGCATACCGATCTTCACACTCCCGGTTCTTGTCAATAAAATACACTCGGGGGCTAGTGTGCTGAGCGCGCGACCACGAGTCCGCAACAAAGCAATGCCTTTCAGTACCTAAGCGGTCTTCATTAGAGAAAGGCTCGGGTAACACCACCTTCTGTGTGTGCCGAAATTTTCACTCACCGACCACACGATTTCCGCAATCTCGCTCTCGGTCACGCGGCATTCCGATGCGAGGATTTCTCGAACTGAAACCTCGCAGGCCTCCCAGATCAAGTAGGACTCGCCTTGGTAAAGGAGCAGTTGTTGCAGTTGGGGAAAGTAGCGATCTCCGTTGAATAGAGCTTGCTGGGCGCGAGTCTGTGCGAGGTCGTTGTCACCGTCTAACTGCTGAATCGCAACAAGATCGGCTTTGGATTGCCGTACCCGAGCGAGCGTGATAATACCGCCTTGGAAAATCCGAACTCTGGCCTCATATACCTCCCAAGGATCCTGTCGGTCCGTAATCGAAACGAGAGATGGGTGGGATGACGAACTTTCCAGCAAACCCTGCTCTCCCCGTGGTTTGGGCAACCACGCGGTCGGTCGAGACCTCGGCACAGCGGGTATTTGGGGCGGAGCCTCACATACTGCATCTGTGAGATGGGCCGGAGTATGTGTGAGGGAAGCAGCAGTTGATGCAATGATTGGAGAAGCCTTGTCCTCGATAGCACTGTGCTTTTTACCCTTGGGCAAGATGTTTTTGTCTGATGGCCAGATGCTTCGGGGTCGCTGATGGCCGTTCACATGACTGATTTGGGACATTGTGGAGATTCTGCAACTGTCTCCTGAGAAGACAAGTACATCAGTCTAAACCGACACCAATGTCGACATGGGTGGTCTGTATCAGGCTCTTTATCTACGTCATTCCCTTCCGCAGCAGCCATACAATACGAACGGGTTTCCTTTCACACTTGTAGGAGGGGTGGCTGCTGGTTAATCTAGCAACAATGGTTCGCCTTCGTCACTGACTCGCCTTCCTTAATTCATCAACAATAATGCCATCCAAGACTGAATGCGTATATGGCCATTCATCAAGCACAGAGGCAGGCGAAAATCTGTCGATGAATACGGAAACGCGTGATGGTGACATTGAGCTCATATTTAATCAGTTTTTGACCACTTTATTCAGTTTCATCTAGCTAGATAGACGGGCGACAGGCGACAGCGATCCTACTAAATGAGCTAGGTGAGGATATCATTGCGACACACATGATCTTCTGCCAAATACTCTTAGCTGATGAGGAGACGTGGGAGAACCTCAGACATCAGATTGCAACAGAAATCGCGTTTGGGATATGGCAGATTCCATCGGATTGCAACTAGTCGGTGGATATATTACCTGGTTGCTCTTGCTGCAATTGATTTTCCTATCATCGTTGATGGATGGAGAAGGTCCAGACCATTCCAGCTCATATCAATCATCAGTGGCACAACTAATCAGCACCACTTCTGCCCAAAGAATATGAATGGTGAATCGTTTGAAGGAGCGTGAGCGCGTAGATCTTTGCTCATTCGTCTCGGTTTTGATCTTCGGCTCCCCAAATTAGTCCGCTCCTTCATACGAAACCATCCTGAGTATACGTTTAATAAGACACTGTATTTCATCTGGGGCAAAGGTCGATGCGGAATCTCTAGATTGCTAGTCGTTTAAGGTGAATATCTCTAATAAATTTTCAGAGATTCATTCCCCGCCCACTGAGTGGAACAACGGTGGAAGTGGCATCATGCTATTACCACCGATCAAGCCTGGAGTATCTTATTGATGATGTCTTGACCACAGCTGACGGTTCCTGAATTTGATCACATTCAGTCTTCCTCAAACTAGATCCTCTTCGTAGTATTGCTCCAAGGTTCTTCCACGGATTGATTGGTTCTTTCCACCCATAGCGTCTCAAATAACCGACCTGCCTACCTATTACCGGACATCACTTACAACAATTCATCAGCCCTACCATTCGATCAAATGTAATTCGCCAGTCCTTCGCCTGCTATCTGGAGTTGCCACCAGCGAGGCAGTCAGCCACTTCGGCGGTTCAAATGAGAATTACTATTGGTAAATCGCTACCCAGAAAACTATTGCACCTATCTTTTCAACGTAACTGAGTCAAATTTCCTCCGTCAGCGAATCCCCAATATTGTGAGCTACGTCGACATTGAGAAATACCCTCCGCTGGATACCCATCGGGTCAAATCTGTAGTTCGTAGGCATGTTGCGTTCCCCCTTCGGGGCCATTAGCTTTTCATATGTGCTGCATCTGCGGCTGGCGGAAGTTAGAAAGGAGGGTTTTGGAAGTTCCGAAATGGGATCGTACGCGAGTAAAAGGACAGGTACGGATCACATGGGAAATAAAGATCGAGTGGCTGGCAAATGGCAGTCTACTTCTTGCTTCCTTCCTCCTGCGGGTTCCATATTACCGGTGAATCAGGTTATGTGCTCGCTTTTAGGCAGATCTTAGTTTCTTCGACATTCGCAACGAATGCCGCAAGTACTGAGCTCCATCACCGCGTAAAGGTGCCTGGCCGTTCGCTGAGGGATTTCATCACTCCTTTGACCGCTCTATTCACCTCTTTTTTCCTGACTCTTGCACTAATGTTCTTATCGGTTTTCTGCCTTTTGTTCACCGATCTAATCGCCACAAAACGCTCTTGATTCTACCCATTGCGCAAACAACACCGATGAAAGAGGCCCATGTAAACAGATTCCGTTTTCTTCCACAATTACTAATCAATTAAATGATAACTATCTAAAAGGGTATGCTTCAATCGCTGCACTCTGGCCTGATGAGTTGTGTCGAAATAGTATCTTAGTGAAGCAAAGTCTTCGGAGTTCTTCCTTTTTCGTAAATTCTTGTCCCAGTTAGTGGAATTCTCTTTTGGTAAGCAGCGGTTGTGAGGACAGTAGAGTCATTGTGCCATGGAGCTACCGAGACAAATCAATTTACATCCCGCCCGTCCACGGAACGGACGCCCCGGAAGAGTCGTTGAATAACACTTTTGTATAGTAATCGATTTAGACATTGTAGAACTTATCAGATAAAATGTGGTTTCTTTCATTTTGTACAGATAGCCGATAGACAAAATCGATGAAATATTGAAAGATTGAAAGATTGATGAAAGATTGATGGATGAGTAATAATGGACATGTCGATGATCTCCGTTGACTGGGCGTGTTATAAATCACTGATATGATCATAAATCGTATACCATTTTTTCGAATTCCCACCGTCCTCATGGCTGGGAAGATTATCAGCGGATGTGATCTTAAAAAGATTTGATATGCTAGGGTCGAGATGGTTTCATAGAATACCTATTATAGAACATACCACTGTGTTTTAGCCATAATTTGATCGTTCCACACGTTGCAGTACGGTATCGCTTTGCCTGGACATTGCTCTGTCAACCGGTAGACCACAGTAAGTTGAGAGCCGTGCTCGGATGATTGGCCCTTTGATGCATGACGCGCTCTATCATGGATGATTTTCATTCAACCCTAGTAGGAAGTCTCATTGCGATGAAAAAGATGATATCACCACTAATAGGGAGATTTCATATACCTGTCCTAAAGAGCAATATGATGTTAGGAGATCGTATCTCCGCTTCTCAACCGGTCAAACTGTTTAATTCCACGATATCACCTTGCAGATCATGCCTGCCTCGGCAGACATGGTGGACCATGATCGTACAGAATCAGCAGACACGGTGAAATGACGAAGGACAACGTTCGAAATTGGAGCAAAATAACACTCGCATCACATGTACGGTACCAACCACGACTTCCTCGCGATTATTTCCATCGCCGTCTCCGTTTATCCAATATGCCGTATAAATATGGACGATGTTAAATAAGAGGTATGTTAAGTTAGCCGACAAAGTGAATTTCCCAAATTTACTATCCAAACAATCTCAACAATCTTTGTCAGCGTATGAAAGCATCATGCAGGTCGATATCTTAGCGGAATTCGCTCGACAACTCAGAATTTCCCAAGCAGAGCTGGATCCTTCTCTCACCTTCATAGCCCATGGCGGTCACTCCTTGACAGCACTGCAACTGGTGGCGGCTTGCAAGCAGTTAGGAGTTATTCTCAGGATAGCTGAGCTTCTTGAAAACCATCCCATTCAAGATTTGGTCTCCAGAGCTGTCGACACTCCAGTAGCAGCTCTCACTGACGATGATGGTCATGACGATCATGGTGCCGTCGCCCAAAACGTTCTCAACAACGCCTCTATTACAATGAGCCCGCCATTCCCTCCCGCTGGTCGTTCCGGGACACCAGCACTCAACTCGGACTGTGATACTATCCCGGAGATGCAGCTATCCCTCATTCGAGGCAGCTTTGGCAAACCGGGCAACAACATCCTCGCATATCATCAGTCGTGCCGCGCTGCAGATTTGCCTTCATTGAGAGCAGCCTGGAAAAATGTGCTGGAGTCCGAGGAGATCTTTATGAAGGCTTTTACGATTGAAGATGGATTGGTTTCCCTGGTTGACTCCGACGGCAGCTGTATTTCCTGGACTGATGTTACCGTGTCCAATCAGGATGCATTGAACGTAGAACTGATGGCCGCACCTAGATTCCATGACGTCGGCTGCGACATCCGAGTCATAACGATTGATGGCGGCGGAGATGATACGAGGGCCGCGATACTGTGGCATGTTCACCACGCTTTGGTCGATGGATTCTCCATGGACCTTCTGTCGAGGAAGGTCGCCTGTGTTATGGCTCGAGGACCTGTGCAAGCGGGACCGTCCTTTATCAGGGTAATCAAAGACCGAAGGAGGTTGATGGAAGAACGTGGCGATGAAGCACGGCGTTACTGGCGGTCGCAGAAAGCAACGCTAGACAATGCGACCGGTGAGCTTCAATTGCCTTGCACTGCTGAGAAGCCCTCAAACGACATATTTTGGAATGGGCTGGCGTCATTTCCTGTCAATGTCTCGTCTACCGAATTAAGCGAGTGTGCACGCCAACACCATGTCACGGTGGCGGCAATCTACTACACCGCTTGGGCGTTGGTTCTGTCCGTGGTATGTGATTCGGACCATATTCTCTTCGGGGCTGTGATGTCTGGGAGATCATTACCTGTGCCTGGAATCCTGGAAACTGTCGGCAGCCTGGTGAACACCTTGCCCATTGCCATTTCCATTGATATGAAGCAAGATGTGCCATCATTTCTTCAAGCGGTATTTCAACATCTGGTCCAGCTATCCGCATATGACTGGAGCCAGCCCGAGCATGGCTATTCTCGTCGGTTCTCCTCCGTTCTCGCCCTGCAATTCGATACGCCTCACCGACCGGGTTCAGCGCCCCGTATGACTCTCACACCGTCGTCGAGAATGAATAGTGAGATCCCTTTGAGCGTGACCATCGAAACCCATGGGACGATCCATATCCAGTTCGCACGCACGTATGAGCAACGACAGATCGACTTGATCGGTACCTATTTCGCCCGTGCAGTTGAGTTGCTGTTGGACGAACACCAATCGGTTGCCACGTGCCTGGAGAGGATTCTCTCACCGGCTGATAGGCAGGCTCTTCTGAGCTATGGAAACTGCTTTTCCGACCTAACAACCACAACATCAGTGCATGACGACCTTGTCGCTCTGATGGAACGCGCCGCCGCTCAGAATCCAACCTCATGCGCCGCAAGAGTAGGAGAAGGCTCGATGACTTACCGAGACCTGAGTTGCCGGAGCGACTCTATAGCCTCTCATCTGAGCAAGTATGTTCAACGTGACGATGTGATCTGCGTGCACGCAGTGCCGTCTCTGAACTGGCTCGTTGCGATATACGGAATTCTTAAAACCGGCGCGATATACTGTCCCCTGAACGCAAAGCTCAACCCAGAGCTACGAGAGTCTATGTTTCTTGCTTCTGGAGCGAAGGTCTACCTAACGTGCTCAGCCGCCGATACAAAGCACAAACCAACGGGTAGCCAATACTGCTGGGCCATCCCAGACCTCCTCCAACAAGCAACCGGATATAAACGAGACGGCGTTCCCCATATCCCATCCCCCGAAGCAAATGCCTATCTATGTTTTACATCAGGCTCCAGCGGCCGGCCGAAGGGTGTTCTATGTACACACCGAGGTCTTGTTGCGTTCCAGCAAGATCGAGAGGTCCGATTGCTTGCGCAGCCGGGGATACAGATTGCCCAGATCATGTCTGTTTCCTTTGATGGCAGTGTTCATGAGATTTTCTCCGCACTGAGCTATGGTGCGACATTGGTTTTACCGGATCCTGGTGATCCATTTGCCCACCTACACGAGGTTGATACGTGCATTCTCACCCCGTCGCTAGCTGCCACGCTCAATCCGAGCGACTACAAAAATCTACAAGCCGTACGTGCTACTGGGGATATCCCGACCATCGACTGAAACTAATCTAATTCTTTTTCTATGCAGGTGTACCTCGTCGGTGAACCAGTCCCTCAGGCCGTCAATGATCAATGGGCGTCCAGAACAACCGGGGTTCTATACAACATGTACGGCCCGACGGAAGCGACCTGTGGTGCGACAATCAAACTCTTGATCCCACACCGCAAAGTCACTGTCGGGCGGCCGAATCCTTCAACCCGGGTCTACATCCTGGATCGGCATCAGCGCCTCGCACCCCCGCGTGTAATCGGTCAAATCTATCTTGCCGGCGTCCAGGTATCGAACGGTTACCTACACCAACCACAGCTAACAGCGGAGCGCTTCGTTATGGATTCGGTGCGTCCCCAGCTTGGAGAGCAAATGTATGCGACGGGGGACTTCGGATACTGGACCCAGGACGGGGAACTGATTTGCCTCGGGCGTAACGATCGGCAGATCAAGCTACGTGGTTATAGACTGGACCTGGATGACCTCGAAGCGCGCATTGCAACGCTAATACCAGATATTACTGGCGTTGCCGTCACTCGGTGCGAGGATGATCTGATTGCGATGATTCAGCCACGAAGTATCTCCCCCAGTCACGGCCGACAATGCATGCGGAAGATCCTCCCTCCGCACGCCGTGCCACGGTATGTTGTTGCAGTTGACCGATTTCCCATGACCGGGGCCGGAAAGCTGGACTATCGTGCTATTGTCCATGGCGTGCAACATGGCTACCCTGCCGAGGTTGTACCCAATATGAGTACGACCGAGCGACAGGTGGCAAGGATTTGGTCAGATATTTTAGGCATAGAGCCGACAGAAATCCAAGCACATTCAGACTTCATATCGATAGGTGGCAACTCCTTGTTACAGCTGAAATTGGCCAGTCGTCTGTCGAGAGCATTCACATGCTCTGTGTCGCCGGCGGTCGTCATTGGATCTCACACTTTAGGAGATTTATGCGCAAAGATAAATGAACTACGAGCATGTCAGCTTCAGCAAGAAGAGCCACTTCTTGCGATACAAGCAGACAGCTTGTCTCGAATTGAGGCGTGAGGCACTATAATCATGTTTGTTTCATTTTACATATACGATCCAGAATTGTATCCACTCCCCGTTTAATTTGTACACTATTTGTGGACGAGGCAAGTTTATTGAATTGGAAGAACAACAGACAATTACCCAGACGCTGGATCATTTAGCTTGTCACTGCTCGGGTCCAGAGTATGCACTAGGAGTTGCTGTATTAATTGTAGGCAAACCCGCCATCACCGCAGGGTACGGAGTCTTAAATATACAAATAAAGTAGATAGGATGGATATCAAAAGATCTACCTATGGCACGTGTAAACTTGGAGTAGAGGATCAGGCGAAGAACCGGACCAAGCCAACGAAAGAATGGCAAAACGCGGATGGAAGCAATGAAATATGATCGCTCGATCAATAACCATCTCGAGAAAAATTATCATGCGGGCGTGTGCATCACTAAGTTCCTCGTGACAACGTTCACTTGAAATATGGATCACAAACAGTTCTGGCAAATTTTACATGTACTTGTTGTGGTTGAAAGCGTAATGGGCCGATCTCTCGATGCATGAACGCGACCACAAGCAGGACCTTAAACGATTCAATCATCATTTCTACGCCGAATCCTCCATCGACTTCCTAACGGCCGTACTTGGCACCAAGTCTCCGCCCAGAATATTCATACGTGGGCTGCAGGACAACCTAGCTTGAAGGAATGCTGTCAAAACACGTTAACTAGTTCAAGCCCGCAACTCGCGTAACCGCTGGCATGACAGCTTTGACGACCCGGGTTAAATGGACCGGCGAGGATATGGTTATTTCTTCCCCTTCCTATTTGCATATTAAAAGCTTAATCCTAACAGGGAGCAAGTTGAGTCTGAATATTGGCTTCTGCCATACATCCTTCGTGCGTGGTTTATATAAACACTTGGATACAATCTGTGAGTCCTTACATATTTTGATTACAATTTCAAAGTTACTATGGAATCATCATACTGAAACCGTACAACATTCATGGTACTTGAAAATC
>JBBVQN010000289.1:0-11616 GCA_038993655.1 Talaromyces verruculosus | reverse complement strand
AATCTTAAGGCCCCAGCGCATCCCTCCGGGTGTCACGCCCCCTCCAAGCTCCCGGCGCTGCCGGGCTCCTAATGGGGGTGTGGAACACACAAATCGAGCCAAGGTCGATTGATTGATTGATTGATTGATTCATACACGCATCTAAGCCTAATGTGGCCGGCGGCGCCTTCTATTGGGCAGCGGGCGTACTACCATACAAAGAATTGAAATGCCAAGACCTCCGGCTTGGCGCTGGCTGACTCAGCCCGCACCTCACGAAAATCTCAACACGTATCCCCAGCTTCAAAACAACACGAACAAGCAACAGAACGCCGAAATGCCAACAAAGGAAATGTGTATACGTACCCAGGTGTGGGGGGGAATACGGAACGCTGAGATCAAATCAACTAACTGACTAGGAAACACGTACAATGAGAGAACAAGCTGGGGTGGAAAAAGGGAAGATCAAAAGCGCGCCCGTGGTCGTCATTTGGTTGGATCAAGTGGCCGGTTCAAAGACGAGATGAATCGACATAAACGTCTTCCTGAAAGAGATGATGCACTCACTGAGAGCGCCATACTGGGGGAATCGCGTTCCGGAATTGGGTCAACAGACCCGTCCGCAACACGAATTCGATGCTTCTTCGCACCCAATGAGGCTCGCTGAGAAGCCTCCGGTCGTCGGTTTCGCGTGCTTCCTTGTAAAGCGTCTCCATACGTAGGTCTGTGTGAAGGGGACAGCGTACGAGCACGTGCGCCGTGTTCTGATTCCCAAGCCCGCATTGACACAGTGGTGAGTCCTCAATCTGCACACTCGCAAGGAAGCTGCGAAGTGCAGATTTACCCGTCTGTAGTTGGATGAGTACTGAGCTCCATGCCCGTTTCAATCCCTCATGCAACGATAGCACCTTCTTCGATGGCGTCTGTACGATCCGGTGGAGGTGCCGTCCATGCTCGGCACCGTCCCATTGCTCTTTCCACCGATCCGCGAATCCCGCGCGCAGCCGTTGGCGACACACCGCCACCAGGATAATGGAATGATGTGGGTTGAAGGAAACGCGTGCGGCATGAGGCGTAGACTGGTTGGGTGCATTGATCCGAGCTATACGCCCATTTTCCCGTGTTCGCTGTGTCGCTTCGGTTGCCGCGAGCTTCGCCAACCGGTCTGCTTCCTCGTTGCCTGGCACTCCCTCGTGTCCTGGCACCCACTGTAGTCGTACTCGCCAGCGGGAACGAGTGTCCCGTAGCAGGTCCAACTGACGCACGATCCTCCGAAGGATGTACTGCCCGGAGGACCGTTGGGGATGGCAGGTGGCGCGAATCGCGGCCTGGTTGTCTGTGTAGATTGTAGCTTCTCGTATCTCACTATGCTGCTGATTCCGGATCAAGAGGCCCAGTGCTGCATCCATCCCCTCTAACTCGCCTGCATATACGGTATGTGTGTCCGATGAGCCAATTGGCCTGGCAGCATAACCTAATGTTGGCGAATACGCTGCCGCTCCAATTCCGCTGTCAAACCCGCTTCCGTCTGTAAACAGCTGAATCCCTGTAGTCGTAGTCGTAGTCTGTGTATGAATCGCTTCTTCACGTGTATCATCGATTTGCATATCCGGTGGCTCCCACCACGGCGGCACCACAAAGGGGTGGATGATCTCAATCCGCTGGCATACGCCTCGTCCCAGCTTCCGGTCAATCGCCGTCTCCAGACGGTGCAGCGGAGACGTGAAGGGGTCGTTACGGTGTGCGTGACTGCGTGTCGAATGAAGCGTCGATCGTAGTGGTGAGGTCATGAGGCGTAAGCATGCCTCCTCCGCCAGTCTCGCGAGTGTGAGCTCGGAAGGTGGCACATGGAGGCAGACTTCCAGGGCTTGTCGTGACGTGCGTTTGAACGCGCCAGATGTCCGGTGAAGTGCTTGGAACTGGATCGACTGAACGGCTTGCTCCGTGGCCCGCTGTGCACCAACGGAGCCTCTCCCACCACGGATATACCACGTAGAACACGCGTACATGATCTGCGGTTGGAGTACCGCCGTATATATCTTCCGTAAATGGAGCAATGGCGTTCCCCAGGTAGAGCCCGCTATCGAGGACAATCCAGCCACTAGCTTGGCAGCTTTCTTCCTCATCTGTTGTACATGCGCCTTCCCTGTTAAGTGGATGTCAAGCAGGACCCCGAGATATTTGATTGAGTCCTGGGGCTTGATCTCGATCCCCTTGATCGTCAGTGGCACGTCTAGCCTGCCCCTCGGTTTCGGCACCGATTTGCTTCCGCCAGAAGTGGGCGAGCTGATACTTGGCTGGCGCGAATTTGGAAGCGTGAGTCCTCTCCCAGTGCTCTGCAACCTGGTGCGCGTGGGTGAGAGTGCGGCAATTGGCTGCGGCAGAGCTCCCGAATGCCATAAGAAAGACGTCGTCGATATACCCAATGACGAACACTTCCGGGCATTTGGTCTGTATCTGCTCGATAAGATCCGCATTGAAGAATAAGAACAGGATTGGTGACAGCGGGGACCCCTGAGGGATGCCAGTATTGATCGGGAATTCACCCATATCGCCCTCGAGCAGTACGATTGATGTGCGGCGACTGCTGAGGAAGCTGACGATCCAGCCCACAATCTCCTCTGGGACCTGGCGCTTCCGCAGATCATGGATCAGCCGGGTGTGGTTGACGTTGTCGAATGCGCCAGAGGCGTCCAGTGCGAGGCCAGAGGCCACGCGTGAGCCGTCTCTCCACGCATTGTGAGTCTCTTCCAAGAGGAGGTGGATGGCAAGCTCGCACGAGCGGCCTCGTCGTCCTCCGATATGATTCTTTGGGAGTAGGTTGTAGCGTTCCACTAGGTAGCTGAGCCGTCGTGCGATCACGGATTCCAACGCCTTCCCAATCGTGCTTAACAGCGCGATTGGACGATACGCTTTGGGATCCGTGTAGTCAGGCTTTCCCGGTTTGCGGATCACCACCGTGGTGGACTGTCGGAAGTGAGTTGGACAGTAATGGCACTGTAGACATGCATTAAAAAGATTCACCAGGTAGCGCTCAATCAGGGGAAGCAGTCGTTGGAGAACCAGATTCGGAATGCCATCCGGGCCGGGGGCTTTGTTCGGCTTCACATTGTTGACTGCCGTACGCACCTCGTCCAACGTGATGGGAGGGGTCTCATACGGTTTGGGGTATCTGAAACGTGCTATGTCCGCAAGGTCTGCCTCCGGAGGTTCTGGGTGCAGCACTTCACGGAAAAGCCTCGCCTTCTCTTCTGGGGCGGCGTAATCGGTGTCGTTATACTTCAGCGTTGGTGTGAATGATGCGCGTGGCGTGCCTCGGTTGCGAACCCAGCGTGCCACCTTCCAGAATCCACTCAATGATTCCGTTGCTTCCTCAATCCGGTGTCGGTGGAGATCTCGCGCCAGTTGATTCGTACGTTTTTTGAGCTCCTTTTTGGCCTCTTTGTACTCTTCCCACGCCTCCGCTAAATCCGTTCGACGAGCGTGCTTCCGGCACCGTGAGACCTGGTGCTTGAGGTCCGCCATCTCCGGGGTGTATCCAGCACGGGAGTAAGGGGTGATCTGCTTTGTGGGAGTCGCCTGTTCTGCTGTCTTGTCAATCGCATCAATCAGATATGCCACCGCGCTGTCGATCTCATCCCTATCCGCTAGTTCACGCGGATGCCAATCGTACGTGCCCATGAGCTTGAGAAAGAGCTCCCAGTCCGACGAGCCCCAGTCCTTGCGGATGATAGGGGGAACGTTCACCGGGGCCAGGTCGAACTGGGTGAGGATTGGCACATGGTCTGCGCCGTACCACCATTCACGTTTGTCGATACAGCTCACCAACCGGTCTGTCAGCGTGTGTGACGCCCAGATGAGGTCAATGGTGGTCCTGGCGTCTGCTTTCTCGTACGTGACAGTACCAGGCGGCAATAGTTGCTCCAGCCCGTGTTCGTCCATGAGGTCGATCAATTCTGTGGCTTCGTCGTCGACATGTCGGTATTGCGTGCCTTGCCAAAGCGGGTGGTGGATATTGAAGTCCCCAAGCACGATATGTTGCGTTCCAGACGTCATAGCTTCACGGAGAGTGTGAATCGACGACTCCTGGCCACTGGCCTTCCCCGGATTATATATATTGTGGATGTGAACCGTGCCGTGCACGGTGTGAAGGATCAGTGTGCTCAGATCTCTGCTGTGAAACCGTACTTCCCATGTCGTCGGATCGATACGTTTGTTGACGTAAAAACAGACCCGTGGGCAGATCTCGTAGTCTTTTCGTGGCGTGGGCTGTAGCAAGATATGGAAACGGTTTTGGAGCGCCAGTGCGTATGTTGTCAAAGGGTCGGTTCTCTTGTTGATGTAGGGTTCCTGGATGGCCAGGATATCGTATTCTTGCACGTCTCTCTCACCAAAGAGATGCATCTGGACCTCGTCACGCGATTTCCAGCAGTTGGCCTGTAAGATTCGTAGTCGATTGGCGTACTGATTCATTACTGATTCGTAGCCCAGGCGCTGTCTTCAAGATTCGTGGTCATCATGGTGTCACCCTGGTCGACTGGCTCACTCGGTTTGGTGAACGTGTCGTAGTCTGAGCGGCTCAGCTCGTCGTCTGACTCGTCGTCAGGGATTGTACGCGCGCTCCTGCCGCGACGGACAGGGCGGATGGACTCAACGTGCGTCTCCTGCAATGGTGCGATATCAGACTGCAGAATAGGCGTTCCTGGGGTCAATTTGGAGCGGTTCTGACGTGTACGGGTCTCGTACACGATGAGGGAACGAGAGTCGACTGGAGCCTCCGCTTGAGGCTCTGGCTCTGGCTCCGGATCTGCTGCGGCCATCACCTCCGCCTCCTCATCGACCTGCGTGTGCATGGTCTTCTTCTGGGCTCGGGTATTGGGCCTGGTTGGACTGCCGGGATCAGCGGTTCGTTTCCGTGCTGCGCTCTTGCTCCGTGACGGGGCTGAGCGGCGTCTTGTTGATGGCTCCGTTCGAGATTCCGTACGAGGGCTTCTCTCCGCTTCTGCGGGTGTGGGATCGTCCTGAGTGACGATTCCAGGAGTGCGGTTGCCGGGTCTCGCAACCTCAGGGTGGAATTGTGGGCCGTATGTACGACGTTGGTGAGCTTCCGCCAGGCATGATGCCCGGATGGGGCACTCACGCGCGTAGGCGAAATGCTTGTCGTCGAGCCTCTTGGCGGGGTCTTTGATTCGAGCATTCTCTGCAGCGCAGTTGGCGCATTTGGCGTAGTCTTTTTCTCGAGGTGTCGGGCAGTCCCCAGTATCGTGAGATCCCGCGCAGTAGGCGCAACAGATCTGGCGCTGACAGTGTCGTGCGATATGCTTATACATCTGGCATTTGAAACATCGCTGGAGATTGGCGGCCTTGTCGTAGATGGAGCATGCGTGCTGGGTCCCGTGGATGACCAGCCCCCGCTTGATCGCGAGATTGGCCACTCGCTCGTCGTCGAAGATTACGATGAGGTGTGCCTTGGTGAGCTTCAGCTCCCGTATCTTCTGCTCGCTGAGTAGCCATCCAACATATGTTGTATTGAACGGTGCTGGGAGCTGCGCGAAGACGGACGCGTTCTGGGAGGCAAGTATCGTCTTGAAAATGGCCTGTTTAGGGTCAATATTGGTGCTGACGCCGTGTACGACGACTCCCCAGGTACGTTTCCGGATCCGGGCGTTCACGCCGAAGGTACGGATCCAGTTCTCTTTCCGGGAGAGTTGATCCACGTCGTTCACGGTGGCTGCCAGGAGGATGATATCGCCACTTGGCAGCACTCTCGCTGCCAGAAGGCGTCGGTGGGCGATGGTGGTATCCTGCGTGGACTGGATGGCGAGATTGGCGGCGTCGACGACCTTGTCCGGGAGTCGTCGTATTGGGTTGACGATATTGGCGTCTGTACGCTCCAGGTAGATCTCGAGATCTTCCTGGCTCGGGAATGGGGTCTGCGGAGAGCTTCCTCCACTGGATACTCCCACACTGGGAACCGTAGGAGGGTGCGAAGGCACTCCCCGTCCCCATCCTTGCACATACGACTCCGAACTGCCCGTCACGTGACTGTAGTTCGACGAAATTTTCGGGATACCGTGGATGCGGGAGCCCGGAGGTGTCGGTTGGCAGATCGCCTCCACCAGGCGGTTGGTGTTGCTTTTGGTGGTGTTGATCTCTCGGGAGGCCTGAGAGACCTCTTTCTGCGTCTTTTCCACGCTCAATTCGACGCGGGCAAGCCGCTGTACGAGCTGCTCGTTCGTCGGCGTGTCCTTCACCCGTTGAGCCAGGTGCAAGAACGCCGCCACCACGTCATTCACGGTGTCAATCGGTACGGCATTCGCCTCATTCTCACAGTGCTTCTTCAATGCTTCGAGTTCTTTGATTGCCGAGGCTGCGTATGCGCGTATATCTGGGTCGTCGTCGAAGCGTAGCATCGGCCACGGTCCCCCCTTTTTGCCCTTCTTCGGCGGCATCACTCAACACGTTGAATGAGCCGGTGAAAATGGGTAAATGGGCTCTGGACGGAGTCTTTTATAACTTGGATTCTTTCCCGCAGTACTTTTTACCTGCAGGGGTGCGTTTTCATAGGTGCGCGAGGTTCTAGTCGTCGGTCTCTAGTCGTCAATCTTATATTGACTGATGACGGAACCGTCCAGAAAGAGCGAGAGATAAAGGAGCAACTCCCGGAACAGTATCATGAATTCACTGATGCCTTTTCTAAGATAAAGTCCGACGAGTTGCCTGAGAGAAAGGAATACGACCATCGAATCGAGTTGGACAAGGAAGTGGAGCTCGGATACTGCCCACTCTATCGTATGACAGCAGAGGAGCTACAAGCAGCGAAGGACTATATTGTTGAGAACCTAGACAAGGGCTTTATAGTACCTAGTAGCGCACCATACGCCTCACCGATTCTCATGGCTAAGAAACCGGGTGGAGGGCTTCGTTTTTGTGTGGATTACCGGAAGCTCAACTCGCTTACTAGGAAGGATCGATATCCATTGCCTCTGATCGATGAGGTGTTTGAGCGGATCAGTAAGGCGAAGATTTTTACGAAGCTGGATATCCGACAGGGTTTTCATAGGATTCGCATGCACCAGGAGTCCTCCGATCTGACAACATTTAGGTGCCGGTACGGAACCTTCAAGTATGAGGTCATGCCATTCGGGTTAACCAACGGCCCAGCGACGTTCCAGAGGTTAATCAATGATATTTTTCTTGACTATCTCGACAATTTTGTGATTAGACTTCCGCATAACCCAACTTGGGTCGAAGGTCTCGACCCAAAACCCAGCAATCAAAGATATATAACCCAGATTTTTACATAAAAATGCATAAATATGCCAAGACTTTCCTAATTTAGACTACTTATACACTCTTATACGTAGAGTTGGGTTAAAAATGGGTTATTGGGTTCTTGGCAATGTCAAAATTGGGTCAAAAGTTGGGTTTTGCGGAAGTCTATTTGTGATAGCCTTTATCGATGATTTGCTCATCTATAGCGATAACGCAGTAGAGCATGAGATCCACGTCCGAGCAGTGCTTCAACGGCTCCGAGACGCAGGGCTGCAGGCGAGCATCAAGAAGTGTGAGTTCCACGTGACAACGACCAAGTATCTAGGATTCATTATTACACCTGAAGGCATCAAGGTGGACCCTGCCAAGATTGAAGCAGTGCTCTCCTGGAAGATACCAACCACTGTGAGAGGAGTACAATCCTTCTTAGGGTTTTGCAACTTCTATCGGAAATTTATCGCAGAGTACAGTAGGATAGCCAAACCGTTACACCGCCTGACGAGGCAGGACGTCCCCTTTGTATGGACGAAGCAATGCCGGGAAGCATTTGATAGATTGAAACAAGCGTTGGTGTCAGCGCCAGTGTTGGTACACTACGATCCTAACAAGCTCACCCGAGTGGAAACAGACGCGTCAGATGGAGTGGTGGCTGCGGTCTTATCTCAACTTTGTGAGGATGGGGAATGGCACCCTGTTGCTTATTATTCAGCCACAATGTCCACAGCGGAACATAACTACGATATTCATGACAAGGAGATGTTAGCGATCATCCGAGCCTTCCAGGAGTGGAGACCAGAGCTGTTAGGATTGCGACAGCAGGAGCGCTTCGAGGTTTTATCAGACCACCGAGCCCTAGAGTACTTCATGACAACAAAGGCTTTGAGCGCCCGACAGGCGCGTTGGTGTGAGTTCATACAGGAATTCTACTTTATACTGAAATATCGACCTGGGAGGGCGAATGTGTTGGCCGATACTCTTACTCGACAGAAGGACGACGGAGCGCAGAACCTTGATCATCGGAACTTGACTATGTTACCCCAGGAGGTCCTTGACGAGCAGATCGTATTAGAGCTAGCGTTGATAGACCTGCAAGGTGCCGTGACGGACCGTAGCGTCATTGACCGAGTGCTTGAGGCCAATGAGAGATTTGTGGTTACAGCAGAGGCACAGGAAAGACTAAGCAAGAAAGACTCGAAGTGGCATGTTGAAGACAATCGCCTGCTGTTCGGGAACCGCTTGTACGTCCCGAACGAGAAAGACCAACGTGTGCGATTAGTGGACGAGATACACCGCCCACCGTCGACTGCTCACCCGGGCAGGGATAAGATGAAGAAGTTGATACGAGAGCGTTTTTACTGGGAATCATGGAATGCCGATGTGGAAAGTTATGTCGAGAACTGCAGGACATGCGGCCGCACAACGACGTGGAGAGACAGGGCTCCTGGCTTACTACAGCCATTACCTATTCCAGAGCGACCATGGCAGCACCTATCAATGGACTTCATGGAATTCCCCAGGGACCGTTACGGTTACGATATGGTCTTTGTAACGGTTGATCGATTGAGCAAGAGGGCAGTATCCATGCCTTGCCACAAGAAGACTACAACCGCTAAAGAGATGGCACGACTATGGATTAGATATGTGTTTCCATGGACAGGACTTCCCAATAGCATTGTTTCGGACCGAGGGGGTCAGTTCGTATCAGAATTTTGGACAGAGGTGTGTCGGGTCTTGAGAATTAAGCTCAAATTGTCTACTGCTAGACATGCGCAGACAGATGGTCAAACAGAGATAGCTAATCAATACCTCCAACAACGATTACGACCGTATGTTAACTTCGCGATGGATGATTGGTCGGAGTATTTGCCAGTTATTGATTTCGCGACCTCAGCCCTGCCGCAAGCTTCAGTAGGAATGTCACCATTTATGGTCGAGAAAGGCTACCAGCCAAGAATGTCATTCGACTGGACCACACCGCAACCGCCACGGAAGCTTACCTGGAACGAGAAGGAAGCTCGGGCCTGGACAAAGCGCATTCAGGACATCTGGGAATTCGCAAAGAATAATATGAAGCAGGCGCAAAGACGACAAGCAAGACAGGCTAATAAGAAACGACGTGTAGTCAATTTTGCTGTTGGGGATACGGTCTATGTCACGAATGAAGGATGGGATACAGGTCGTCCTAGTCGAAAGCTCGGTCATCAGCAGGAGGGGCCTTTTCCAATAATACGTCAGGTTGGCCACGCCTTTGAGCTCGGCTTGCCGCAAGGCATGAAGGTGCACCCGATATTCGCACCTGAGAAGCTACGTCTCGCAGCCGCGAGGGAACCGTTACAGGGACAGCTTCAGGACGAAGGACCAGAGTTGGAGATTAACGGCCATTCTGAGTGGGAAATTGAGCGAGTCCTTGCCTCAAGGATCATGTGGAAGAAGCTGCGCTACCGCGTTAGTTGGCTTGGACGAGACCCTGATCCAAAGTGGTATCCTGCTGGATATCTGAAGAACGCGCCGCTGGCGTTGGCTTACCACGATGCGAACCCGGACGCTCCAGGACCGCCGAAACGGCTCCGTGAATGGCTCGAGGCGGCTGAGGAGGATCAATTCCTAGAAGACCATGCAGATGACGATATCCCGGCTACGGACGCTCGCGGGCAAGCGTCTGGTGAAGGGGGGGGGTGATGTGACAGCCGGCCTTCAATGAAGCAATCATTGAAGCAATCAGAGTACTGCCGGGCGGTGAGGAAGTTGACTACGCGTTCCCAGGGGGACCGCCCTTACCCGATTAGACACCGTCACGGAGTATTTATATCAAGGACTGGGCTTAGAGCACATTCTCCCTTTCCCTTCCTTTCCTCATGCTTACTATTCTCGTGTTTGGTGCCTCATGTACGTTAGCTTAGCTAGATCAATACATCGAGCTTGACCGTTGTCACAGCCTCATCCAAATGTCAGCTACGTAGGCTACCGTATAGCATCTACGGAGGAGGATATACCGGAATCCGGAATCTACCAAAATACCGTGGTGTGACGTGATATTCGGGTTGCAAACTTGGGCAGTATAAGTCTCGCCAATACCCAGGTAGGTTCATAGAGAACATCGATCAAGACAGAACTCAAATGCAATGGAATTAACCACATATGCTATTCAGGCAGACCCCGGCTTCGAGGCCGTCTATCAGTTATCGCCCAGCGACCTACAAATTCCACCCCGGGCTATTCGACAAGCCTTCATTTACTCAACTGACGATCAGGATGAGTCCAAAGTACAAAGCTTGGCTATATCTCTACAAGAAAGCCTAAAGTCATTCCTTAAACCCCTTAGCAAAGACAATAAACAGCCATATACAATATACCCGCAGCTGCTGGGCAGAGTTGTGCGGCCTGAAGATGGGAGTCTGCCGCATATTGTAGTTGATAAGTCTTCTAGTGTCCCATTTAAGGTTGCAACCCGATTAGATATTGACTTTGAGAAACTTTCTCCTGCACAGCGCTTTCCGGATAAGGCAATCCAGAAAGCTGATTTTGCCATTGGGCTCGATAACAGCGAATTACTGAGTCAGCATAATCTTGCAGTGCAGTTGACATTTATCAAGGGACGGTTTGTTCTCGTGGTGCAGATCCATCATGTCATTACAGATGGATATGGATATGCGGGATTCGTGCGGCAGTGGCTTCAGAGGACAAACACATTGGTCACTAAATGTTGGTATGAGGAGAATCCTTCCACGAAATCAACAAAAACTAGTATTCATGACAAGACCAAGCTTTTGAGGGATGTTTATGAATCACCCGATGCAGTAGGGGAACTCAACGGCTTGAAGACGTGGGACTCCTTATACAAAAACACGTCGAAAATAAGCAAGAACCCTTTGATGGGGAGCAAGGAAATCCAAAGCAAGATCTTTTGGTTGTCGCCCGGGAGCGTGGAGAAGCTCCGAGCGGAAATGCACAATTATACCGAAGATCGACCTACCATCTTCGAGTCGATCACGGCCCTGGCATGGCAGTGTCTTGCGCGTGCTCGAAGTGATGCGAACACGGCTGTTGAGTCAACGACAAGCAGCAGATTATTTGCAGCCGACATGCGCCCACGCCTAGTTCCTCCATTGGTGACTGAATTTTTTTTGGCAATGCTGTTACCGCAGTCGTGGCGAGGGCACGTCTGTCAATCCTACTATCCAAGCAACACGCAAATGTAGCCACGGTCATCGACACCGTCCAAGCCACTTTGCGAAAGGATACCACCGACCGCAAACTGCGCTCAATCAACAGGCTCATTTTCCGTCAATTGAAAGCCGGCAGATACGTACCCGCCGACCTGCTGGGCCAAGATGTCCTTTTCAATTCGTGGGAGCATCTCTA
>JBBVQN010000288.1:0-11742 GCA_038993655.1 Talaromyces verruculosus | reverse complement strand
CCAGCGTTTATTCGAGTGGCTATACTGGAGGTAATTTGATGCAATGCTGCATTATGACAGGAGGTAGCTTCTTCCAAGTCGGCCATGTCTCCAGTGCGAGAGTACCGGTCACCGAGACGGAGTCCAAGATTATTCAATCGTGCTGCTCGGTCTGGATGATCATCTGGTGTGGCATCAATAGCTTGTCGTGACGCTTGGATGGCTTCTTCTAAGTCGGCCATGTCTCCCGTGCGAGAGTATCGATTACTAAGATGACTTCCAAGACTAGTGAATAGTGCTGCTCGGTTTGGATGATCATCTGGTGTGGCATCCACGGCTTGTTGTGCCACTTGGATGGCTTCTTCCAAGTCGGCCATGACTCCCGTGTGAGAGTATCGATCACCAAGATGGACTCCAAGATTATTCAAGTACATGGCTCGGCCTGGATGATCATCTGGTGTGGCATCCACAGCTTGTCGTCCCACTTGGATGGCTTTTTCCAGGTCGGCCATGTCTCCAGTACGAGAGTATCGATTACTAAGACGGACTCCAAGATTATTCAATTGTCCTGCTCGGTCTGGATGATCATTTGGTGTGGCATCCACGGCTTGTCGTGACGCTTGGATGGCTTCTTCCAAGTCGGCCATGTCTCCAGTACGAAAGTATCGATCACCAAGACGGACTCCAAGATTATTCAAGTACATGGCTCGGTCTGGATGATCATCTGGTGTGGAATCAACAGCTTGTCGTGACGCTTGGATGGCTTCTTCCAAGTCGGCCATGACTCCAGTGCGAGAGTATCGATCACCAAGATGACTTCCAAGATCATTCAAGTACATGACTCGGTCTGGATGATCATCTGGTGTGGAATCAACAGCTTGTCGTCCCACTTGGATGGCTTTTTCCAGGTCGGCCATGTCTCCAGTACGAGAGTATCGATTACCAAGACGGACTCCAAGATTATTCAATCGTCCTGCTCGGTGTGGATGATCACTTGGTGTGGCATCAACAGCTTGTCGTGACGCTTGGATGGCTTCTTCTAAGTCGGCCATGTCTCCAGTGCGAGAGTATCGATCACCAAGATGACTTCCAAGATCATTCAAGTACATGACTCGGTGTGGATGATCATCTGGTGTGGAATCAACAGCTTGTCGTCCCACTTGGATGGCTTTTTCCAGGTCGGCCATGTCTCCAGTACGAGAGTATCGATTACTAAGATGACTTCCAAGACTAGTGAATAGTGCTGCTCGGTTTGGATGATCATCTGGTGTGGCATCCACGGCTTGTTGTGCCACTTGGATGGCTTCTTCCAAGTCGGCCATGTCTCCAGTGCGAGAGTATCGATTACCAAGACGGAGTCCAAGATTATCCAAGTACATGGCTCGGTCTGGATGATCATCTGGCGTGGAATCAACAGCTTGTCGTCCCACTTGGATGGCTTCTTCCAAGTCAGCCATATCTCCAGTGCGAGAGTACCGATCACCAAGACGGGGTCCAAGATTATTCAATCGTCCTGCTCGGTGTGGATGATCACTTGGTGTGGCATCAACAGCTTGTCGTCCCACTTGGATGGCTTCTTCTAAGTCGGCCATATCTCCAGTGCGAGAGTACCGATCACCAAGACGGGGTCCAAGATTATTCAATCGTCCTGCTCGGTGTGGATGATCACTTGGTGTGGCATCCACAGCTTGTCGTGACGCTTGGATGGCTTCTTCCAAGTCGGCCATGTCTCCAGTACGAAAGTATCGATTACCAAGACGGACTCCAAGATTATTCAAGTACATGGCTCGGTCTAGATGATCATCTGGTGTGGAATCAACAGCTTGTCGTGACGCTTGGATGGCTTCTTCCAAGTCGGCCATGTCTCCAGTGCGAGAGTACCGATCACCACGACGGTTTCCAAGATTATTGAATAGTGCTGCTCGGTTTGGATGATCACTTGGTGTGGCATCAACAGCTTGTCGTGACGCTTGGATGGCTTCTTCCAAGGCAGCCATGTCTCCAGTGCGAGAGTATCGATCACCAAGACGGAGTCCAAGATTATTCAATCGTCCTGCTCGGTCTGGATGATCATCTGGTGTGGCATCCACAGCTTGTCGTCCCACTTGGATGGCTTCTTCCAAGGCAGCCATGTCTCCAGTGCGAGAGTATCGATCACCAAGATGGAGTCCAAGATTATTGAATAGTGCTGCTCGATTTGGATGATCACTTGGTGTGGCATCAACAGCTTGTCGTGACGCTTGGATGGCTTCTTCCAAGTCGGCCATGTCTCCAGTGCGAGAGTAACGATCACCAAGATGGTTTCCAAGACTATTCAAGCACGTGGCTCGGTTTGGATGATCATCTGGTGTGGAATCAACAGCTTGTCGTCCCACTTGGATGGCTTCTTCCAAGTCGGCCATGTCTCCAGTACGAGAGTATCGATTACCAAGACGGACTCCAAGATTATTCAAGTACACGGCTTGGTCTCGATGATCGTCTGGTATGGCATCCACGGCCTGTCGTGCCACTTTGATGGCTTCTTCCAAGTCAGCCATGGCTCCAGTACGAGAGTATCGATCTCTAAGATGAATTCCAAGGTTATTCAAGTTCATTGCTCGGTCTGGATGATCCTCTGGTGTCGTATCAATGGCTTGTCGTGCTACTTTGATGGCTTCTTCCAAGTCGATCATAGTTCCAGTACGAGAATATCGATCACCAAGATAGCTTCCAAGGTTATTCAATAATGCTGCTTGGTCTGGATGATCACTCGGTGTGCCGTCAATAGCTTGTTGTACTACTTGGATAGCTTCTTCCAAGTCAGCCATGGTTCCACTGCGAGAGTATCGATTACTAAGACGGTTTCCAAGATTAATCAAGAGCGATGCGCGGTGTGGATGGTCGCCAGGTGTGGCATCCACGGCCTGTCGTGTCACTTGGATGGCTTCTTCCACGTCGGCCATGGCTCCAGTGCGAGAATATCGATCACTGAGATGGATTCCAAGGTTATTCAAGTACATCGCTCGGTCTGGATGATCGTCCGGTGTGGCATCAATGGCTTGTCGTGCTACTTTGATGGCTTCCTCCAGGTCTGCCATGGCTCCAGTACGAGAATACTGAGTCCCAAAACAGACACCAAGATCATTCAATGGTGCTGCTCGGTCTGGATGGTCGCTAGGTGTAGCATCCAGGGCCTGTTGTACCACTTGGATGGCTTCTTCCAAGTCGGCCATGTCTCCAGTGCGAGAGTATCGGTCACGGAGACGGTTGCCAAGATTATTCAAGTGCATTGCTCGGTCTGGATGGTCGTCAGGTGTGGCATCAATGGCTTGTCGTGCCACTTGGATAGCTTCTTCCAGGTCCGCCATGGCTCCAGTGCGATGCGATCCTCTCAGACTTTCTTAGTAAGAAGATAAATCCCTTAGGTGGCATCTATAGAACGATAGAGTATATGGCAAAGTGTTTTCAAAATATTTGAAGGACTTGAGACTAAGTTGCATTTAGTATATACGAAGCGTCGGCAGCGGTCATTAGAGGTGCATACTTGATACCCCGCTCTAGTTCATCGATTCAGCCTCGTTGACAATGCTGAAGATGGTCCATCCCAGCTTCCGAATTCATGCAACCCGCTCCCACCTATTTTATCATCGTGTCATTAACTTCACAAGTACCAAATGAAATGCTGGTAAAAAATCGCGTTCTCCACACAGACGCAATGCATTAATTCTGTCAGAATTGGGTGTGTGAACTCCGAAAAACGAGTATAATCATGCCGTCCGGCCCACCTACAGCGCTTCTCGCCGGACGGCACGGTTAGGCAACAACATTCTAAATGGTCTAGCAACTACTTCTAAGTGGCGTTTTGTCTAAACGCATAGGCTGAATTCAGTCCGTCTCTAGCTTTCAGCCGCATTCACTGTCTAAGAGTACTGCCTGGCTAAAGTCGGCCCTAGTCCACATGTAGATTACGCACATTGACCTAATCAGTGGCATGTATAGAGACTTGTCGGGTGTACGTGTGAGACGGCTGTGACAATCAGGGGTAGCAGATGATTCAGCCTTGTTGAGACTTAGTTAACTATATCACCGCACTTACAATAACGAACGTACGCCTTCTCCACCCATACTCCAAATCAATACCAACTTACTATCGCATGTCGTCAAGATTAGATTTAACATGCATGGTTTAAACATTATTTTTTTTGAGTTTGAGACCTCCTTGAGCAGAAATCTTAACCCGTTTTCGCAGGGTCCTTGGATCAATGCATTTACCTTATTATTTCCTGAGCGCTATTAGCTTTGTGCATTGTGACTTTTAAGTTCCATCTACTTTGGTCAACCGAGTAAACCTTCATAATTTCTGGTCAGAAGTACCATCAAATCGACTGAAGTTTGTTGACTGGGTAAGAAAATGCGGGGTTAAGGCTGACTAACAGCCAACTGCTGGGAATGTGTGCATTTTCATTCCCTCTCGTGTATCTTTTCAATCTGTCCAACATACATTATTCCAATGAACAAAAATTGAACCTGTGATGATTCTAGGGAGATGTCCGCTTCAGTGAAGAACTACACGGACTACACCGTCGCTTGGATTTGTGCATTGCCAATCGAAGCTGCTGCCGCTGCTACCATATTAGATCAGACCCATCGTGCAATCGCACAACCCAGCGGTGACTACAATGTCTATACATTGGGCGAAATATCTCACCATAATATTGTGATAGCTTCTTTACCGTCAGGAGTATATGGCACGATATCAGCGGCCACGGTTGCCACCCGGATCCGATCGACATTCCCTTCGATTCGCTTTGCACTGATGGTCGGAATTGGTGGTGGCGTCCCCAGTACTCTACACGACATTCGCATTGGTGACATCGTGGTTAGTAAACCTGGGGGAGGCACAAATGGGATTATACAATATGATTTTGGCAAGACTGTGGCCAGTGGTGAGTTCCAACAGATCCAAATGCTCAATCAGCCACCGCAATTGCTTCTACAAGTCATATCCCAGCTACAAACCGAGGAGATTTTGAAGACCAATGAAAGCATCCTTGACATTGTATCCGATGTTTTGAAGGAGCAGCGGCAGATAAGAACACAGTTTTTACCACCCGCCCCGGAAGAAGACCAGTTGTACGATGCGACATACCCACATATTTTGTCTGAACAGACATGTCGTAAGTGTGATCGAAGATGGCAAATAAATCGACCGCCCCGACAATCTCAGGAGCCAGAAGTACACTATGGACCTATCGCATCGGGTAATCAGGTCATGAAAGATGGCAAGACCCGCGATCGCCTGGCCGAAAAGTATGGAATTCTGTCCTTCGAAATGGAAGCTGCTGGGCTGATGAACCTGCTACCCTGTCTTGTTATTCGCGGGATCTGTGACTATGCGGACTCGCACAAAAGCAAGAGATGGCAAGGCTATGCCGCTCTCACTGCTGCTGCATATGCCAAGATCTTGCTCTTGAAAACCCCCAAAAGCGATTTCAGTGAGAATTCACAACCACGACAGGCCTGTTTTCACGTTCCATTTGAGCGAAATCCCCGCTTCCTAGGGCGACAGGATGAGATCATCAAATTAGAAACCATGGTTTTCGGTCAGAGCGTATCTCGAAAGGCGGCCATATCAGGCCTAGGAGGAGTGGGCAAGACACAAATCGCATTGGAGCTGGCCTACCGTGTTCGGGCCAAGGAGAAAGGTTATTCTATTTTCTGGATTACTTCTACCAGTGTCGGAGCCGTCGAGCAAGCCTTTTCCGAAATCGGTGAACAACTCGGGTTAGCTGATATAACATCAACAGACGTCAAGTTACGAGTGAAAGCCCACCTCAGCTCTGAGAGAGCTGGTTCATGGCTACTAATCCTCGATAATGCGGACAATGTGGACATGTGGTCGCCGTCAAACCTCAATTTCCGATCCTTCCTTCCGAGCAGTTCGCTTGGGTTCACCCTCTTCACAACCCGGAACCGGCAGCTTGCAACTCAGCTGGTAGGGCCGAATATTGTCACGGTTCCTGCGATGCCTCCGGAATTAGCAGTCACTTTTCTGAAGCAGTCTCTGATTCCAGGAGAGCACATAGACGACACTGAAAGTGCCATCGAAATTGTACATCAGCTACAGGGCTTGCCATTAGCGATCCTACAAGCGGTAAGCTATATCAATGAGAACTCCATCTCTCTCGAGACCTATTTGTCGCTAGTTCATGACACAGAATGTACCGTTGAACTGCTGAGCCAGGAATTTGAAGATGAATGGAGATATGCCGAAACACCGAACCCAATTACTACGACATGGCTGATCTCATTCAGAGAGATTCAAAAAGTCAATAAACTGGCAATCGACGTTTTGTCGCTCATATCCTGTTTCAGTCCGTGGGATATACCTTCGCCTCTCCTTCAGGATGGTAGTGAATCACACGTGAAACAACAAACTGCCTTGGGAATCTTAAAGGCGTATTCATTTATCACCGAGCAAGGCCATCAACAATCCATCAATGTTCATCGTCTGGTCCATCTTGCGACGAGGAACTGGCTACAGAATGAGGATAAGCTTGAGCATTGGACGGGCATAGCTAGTCAACGCCTGGTGCAGATGTTGCCTGATTATGCGCGTGAAAACCGTACGATGTGGCGGCGCTACCTGCCTCATGCACTCTCTGTACTTCACAGCGAAGAATTTCAGGCTGAAACACACGACAGAGAACAGATGGCGCAGAGAGTCGGACAGTACCTTTATGGGGATGGAAGATACCGGGAAGCAGAAATTCTGTTCAACGAGGTGCTTGCCTATAAACGCAAGATGTGTACGGATGATGATCCTGAGGTATTCAATACCATGGAGTGGGCAGCGGGGATATTGTGGAAGCAGGGAAAGTGGAAAGAGGCCGAGGATATGGAACTCACAATGATCGATATTCGAAGTCGAAAGAGCGGTGCCGGACAAACCGAAATTCTAAGCAGCATAGGCAACTTGGCATCTACTTATATGAATTTAGGTCGATATGCACAAGCTGAGCAGCTGGAAGTACTTTTGCTGGGCAGGTTCGAATCGGTGTTTGGCCGCAACCATCAAAAGACCTTGACGAGTATGAGCAATCTTGCATCTACATACCGCAATCGTGGCAAGTGGAAGGAGGCTGAAGAGCTCGAGTTACGAGTGTTTACGACCAGAAAATCCCAGCTTGGACCGGGCCATCCAAGTACTGTGGGGAGTATGGTCAATCTAGCGGCTATCTATATGGACCAGGGACGGTGGAAGGAAGCCGAGGGCTTGTTAATTCAATCACTAGAGACGTCCCATGCGATCCTTGGAGATGAACACCCCGATGTACTTAGCACCATGGGCAACCTGGCATCAGTTTACCGACAACAGGGACGGTGGCGGGAAGCGGAACCGCTCGAACTTCGCGTCATGAACGAGTCCATATCATTGCTTGGACTCCAACACCCGAATACATTGATCAGCATGGCGAATCTGGCATCGACCTATCGCAGTCAAGAAAGATGGAGTGAAGCGGAGAAGCTAGACTTACATGTGACGAAGATGCTTGAATCAGTTCTTGGACCAGAGCATCCCATTACATTGAGAGGTCTCGGTAACTTGGCATCTACCTACCGTGGCCAGAAGCGGTGGGAAGAGTGCCAAGAACTGGAATTGCGTGTAACGACGGCATTTCATTCAACCATTGGACCAGAACATCCAGATACGCTGACCAGTATGCACAATCTAGCCTGCACCTATCGCTATCAAGGACTGCTTCAGAACGCCGAAGACTTAGAGTTGAAAATTATAGAGCAGCGACGGTATCTGCTTGGACTCGATCATCCAGATACACTATCCAGCATGTGGAATCTAGCGCGAACGTGGAAGGAGCAGGGGAAGAATGACGATGCTATAATATTATTGAAGGAATGTGTAGCAATGCAGGAATGCCAACTTGGCCCTCGCCACCCTGACACCGTCGCTGCACGGGCAGATCTAAATGTTTGGCAGTCAGCCTGAAGTGATCCAATTGATATGACTGTAGATCGCTCGGTCACACGTAGATTCGGCCAACCGCAGTACATGACGCGGTGGGCACGAGGTGTCAGATTATGTTAGAAAGCTTCCGTAAACTATCTTAGCAAATCAGGTCATCATCATCAAATTCATCCCTCCATCCAGGGCCAATGGTTCTACCTACGAAGTGTAGATGCATGACGACACCTCACATAAAAGCTAGACATTGCGATTGCCTACTTACGGTGATTAACTAATATCGAAATTTGTAAGTGGAACAACTTGAATTATAAGTTACTACAGGTTTGTGAGTATCATGACAAAAAGAAATTAAACATTCTCGTTACGACATTTCCACTTCTGCATGACGGCGAAATGGACAGGGGGGTGGGAATGAAAGGGCGGACTGAACGCGGCCGCTGTTTCTTGCGGAACCTCCACATCCCACCTCTTTTCAAAGAAAAAAAAAAGAAAGGAAAGGAAAGGAAAGGAAAAAAAGGCAGGAACTTAGGCACTATTATTTTGCAGCAAGAACGGTACTCGGACTGTATCCCACTCTATATGTCGGTCCACATCCTCGCCTGCACAATCACGGCCTTGGCCATATGTCAATTGATATGCAAGCTTTTCAAGTTGGGACGGATCGCAGCGCCGCTCCCCGGGCCTTTTCCGTGAAAGATCACGGAGATCAACCGGTTCGCTGGTAATGATACAGATAAAGGATTCTGGGATCGGTACTCCTACATCAGCCGGGATCCCTTTTGGCCATGACATTTCCAAGCCGCGACGTAAGTTGGACAAATCATTGACTCCCAGTTCATATTTCTCTTGTGGCCGAATGTATCTACCCCTCGGAGATGATCCCGATAGATGAGCAATCTTTCCGACCGCATTAATGTCAAATACGGAGACATAAATTATGCTGTCTCCTTGATTATGAAGCGTGATGATGGCGCGATCGCCAACTTGCACAACCCCACTGCCATCTAATGGTAGATCGTGATCTTCCTTATTGAACTTAAACGTAATTCGCAAATCATGGGGCAATCGCTCATCGGATTTTGCCTTGAGTGCCAGCAGATGACAACCTCGTGCTAAAACCTCGGTCTGATTCCGGACTTCTCTCAACGCGCCTCCCATGCTTTCGCTATCATCAAAGCTAATAGAGGCAATTTTCAAGCTTTTCTCACCAGCACCATTGTACAGGCAGATAGTCTTCCCCTCTCTGCAGATTCGGGCGATTTCCTTGGTCGGTTCTTGTCTATCTGAGGGCCTGATGAAACGAGAATTTTCGAAAATATCTGTATAGGAATGAAGGTCATCTGCCAATGCAATTGGCCATTGATACAGAGCTTCATGGGAAAGGTATGCGAGGGCGCCTTCTTCAGGTAAATGACATTGGTCGTGGAGCTGAAGAATACTCCCAAATCCAGTAACCTGTTTCACTGTTGCTGTTGCTATTATTTTGCTGGCCACCACCTCGTGGGAACCAAGGGGCATGATGGTATATTGATTGCCTTCGTGAACCAGGGAAGTTCGGCCAGCCTGTAAGATTACTTCTCCATCTTCTTCTCGCACCGGAAATGCCGTGAAATCTTTCTTCTCCAGGGAAAATATGATGCGCTCATGGGGTCCTTCGGCATGTGGATGCTGGTCGGGAAATTCAGCGTTGACCATCTCACGCATCCGCGCAGCAACATATTTCCATGAAACCCCGGTAGCAAATGCCTCTTCCATCACGGAGACTAAGGCTTTCGTGGCAACACCCGTACTGACGCCTTCGTTATCCACGATTTCCCATGCGGTCTCTAAATCAGCGGCCGCAACAATCCTTACCGCGTGTTCATTGCCTTCCACACTGACGAGCTGCGAATGATCAAGCGCCCCCTGCTGTTGCAGTAGCTCGATCTGGGCCGACAGGACGTGATGGTCAACCTTAGGCAACATTTTTGGGATCGCGCTGTCGCCATAAAGCGAATTACGCGCCATACGCCCAGAATGACAACAGTCAAAGACTGTCGTCACGTTCATTGTTTTTTCGGTCGTCTTCTGAAGGAGAAACGACAACTCCACATCTAAGATTCCTCGAAAGCCGTCTTCCCCATAGTCCATTGGAACAATGAATTGATATCGGCGATGCCCGCCAGCCTGTGAAGGCTCAACTAGTCCTCCATGCCCGGAATAATAGATGAATACAATGTCATCCTGTTGGATTTGAGAAATGAGTTGCCGCCATGCTCCCAGTATGCCCTCCCGAGAGGCATCCCGGTCACAACACCGTATAATATCAAATCCGTGGCGAGCAAGAAATACAGCGACGAGTTCAACATCATTCACGGGCCCTTTTAGATTCCCATACGGGCTGGCGATAAGCAGCGCTCGCTTGCCCATGTTGAAATCTTCGATTTGAGGTTTGCCGCAAGACTCACGTGGAAAGAGAGAAGAGCAAACCGATTTTTTGATCTCTGTTCTTTTTAAAATGGCTGACATGCCTTCTGAACAGGTCAATCTGGGTGTTTGGCAAGGCTGTGCAGTACTGTAGCATTGATGAGGCTGAATTACCTACTAATTTCAGCAATGATTCGTAAGTAATTCCGTATTTTGGTTGGTAATTTACCCTGGTAACAAGATTCCTTTGGCTCTGGGACGAGGATAGGAGACACATTGCCAACTACTGCTCTTCTTAGAAATAACGCCGGCCCTAATTTAGATGGGAGTGCAAACTTCATATTTCTGGACCTATGAGCGACTTTATCTGGTCTCAGCTTTCCGGAAAGGCTGTGCGTTCGTTTCGGACAGCTGCATAGCCTCATTGACAAGGCTGAATTAAAGATTGTCTCTTTCCATCATTTGTGCCCAAAGAATTGGTATGTCCGTTTCACAAGGCTAGCGTAGCGTTGCTGGCAAGGCCGAACCGTCTCTCACCTTTTTTGCTTACAACTATATTTGCCCGGCGCCTGGAAGAGTTCAATACCGATCTAGAAATCAATGAAGTTAACATGGCAGTATATTCTGTCCGATGTCACCAGCAAGTGCTTGCCCATGCCTAAGGGTTTGCTGCTTAATAACTAGAGAATAGGTTAACAATGAGGAGCAGCCACAAAGTGGCATAGGCAACGTATTGCAGGGTGCATGTTCAATACCCCGCACCTGTTAAAGTGATCGATTCAGCCTCTTCCGCAAGGCTGAAGTTATCCCATCCCATCCATGATTGCACTGTTGAGCATGCGCACAGATCAAGATGATGACCGTTCATTTGCGACGGCGGGACCCTCTATGCCTGAATCGTGTCTTGTACTGCTCAACCGAACTTTTATGTGAGGATAAGCTATTTTTATGAGACCTGATACACATCGCAAGTTGCAAATTATCTGAGAACACCCTGAAAATCCGTATAGAGATCGACAAACCTATACTAGAGCCGTGGCCGGCTTAGGGGGAACTATCCAAGTGGCACGACAAGCCGTGGATTCCACACCACATGATCATCCAGACCGAGCGATGTACTTGAATAATCTTGGACTCCGTCTTGGTGATCGGTACTCTCGCACTGGAGACATGGCCGACTTGGAAGAAACCATCCAAGCGTCACGACAAGCTGTTGATGCCACACCAAGTGATCATCCAAACAGAGCAGCACTATTCAATAATCTTGGACTCCGTCTTGGTGATCGGTACTCTCGCACTGGAGACATGGCCGACTTGGAAGAAGCTACCTCCTGTCATAATGCAGCATTGCATCAAATTACCTCCAGTATAGCCACTCGAATAAACGCTGG
>JBBVQN010000285.1:0-11935 GCA_038993655.1 Talaromyces verruculosus | reverse complement strand
TTGGGCGATACCTTGAAAGCTGACGAATAACCTGACACACAGTCCGAGCCAGATAAATCGGTGGTTGTGGAGAAATTTCAAAAATTAGGCTTCGACAGGTGGTGGTTTAGTTCATGCCAGATTTGTGGGAAATGATTATGTAATTAGCACACTAGTGCCCTTTAGGTTAGCACCTCCGGGCGTAATAAAATATCCATCCATCCATCCATCCGAACCTCCTTGGGACGGCTCAGTCCAGCTGCAGACGGATCGCCTCATGACAGCGGTCACGGAAGCGGTCTTTAAGCTTACACCAAAAGCAAAGCCATCACCATATGCGAAACGTTGGTGGACAACAGATCTGACGCAGCTTCGCCGTATATACACATACTGGAGAAA
The DNA here is from genome assembly GCA_038993655.1 of Talaromyces verruculosus. Lineage (NCBI taxonomy): Eukaryota > Fungi > Ascomycota > Eurotiomycetes > Eurotiales > Trichocomaceae > Talaromyces > Talaromyces verruculosus. The sequence goes on along the minus strand of JBBVQN010000285.1, from coordinate 11,557 downwards.
CCAGGCCAGATCGCGGCGTAGAGCAGGACGTATAGTCCCTGGGCTTGAAAAACAAGCACGAGAAGTGGCAAAAGAGTATCATGACACCATCCGAAAACAGAAGAAAGCACACTGGGAGGATTTCCTTGCTGAAGATATGAATATATGGCAGGCAACCAAATACTTGAAACCCAGTGGCAGCTCATTTAGTGACAAAATTCCACCATTGGTGAAGGCGGATGGATCTACTACCAAAGATAAAGCAGAACAGACGGAAGAGTTGCTTGCTACATTCTTTCCACCGTTACCAACAAGAATAGAAGACGAGGGAACCCAACCACAGAGAGAGCCAATACACATGCCTGATCTCACTATGGAAGAGATTGAACGGAAAGTCTTTGAAGCTCAACCATGGAAAGCACCCGGAGAGGATGGCCTCCCAGCAATGGTGTGGAGGCAGCTTTGGCCAGTGGTCAAAGAAAGAGTATTCCACATCTTTCAGACATCACTCCAAGATAGCGATCTGCCTTCTCAATGGAGAAAAGCCAAGATCATACCACTAAAGAAGCCAGCAAAGGACAATTACTCACTAGCTAAGTCATGGAGACCGATATCATTGCTCTCTACACTAGGCAAGATCCTGGAAGCAATTGTTGCTGAAAGGATATCCTATATAGTTGAAACATTTGGTCTATTGCCCACAAATCACTTTGGAGCAAGAAAGAGGCGTTCCGCAGAACAGGCACTTCTACTACTTCAAGAAGAAATCTATAAGGCTTGGAGAAATAGGAAGGTACTTAGCTTGGTCAGTTTTGATGTCCAAGGGGCATACAATGGGGTCTTTAAAGAGCGATTGCTACAGAGACTCAAGGCAAGAGGGATACCAGACAAAATCATTCAATGGATTGATGCTTTCTGCTCGAGACGCACAGCAACTATCCTGGTCAATGGATCTACAAGCGAACTACGGGAACTGCCACAGGCAGGCTTACCACAAGGATCACCACTGTCCCCAATACTGTTTCTCTTCTTCAACGCAGACCTCGTCCAGCATAAGATCAGCGCAGCACAAGGGTCAATAGCATTCGTGGATGATTACACAGCCTGGGTCATAGGTCCGACAGCCGAATCAAACCGATCAGGCATCCAGTCTATCATTGATAGAGCTCTAGACTGGGAGAGACGGAGTGGAGCCACATTCGAAGGCCAAAAGACAGCCATTGTACACTTCACCCGGAATATAGACCGGTCGAGCAGTATGCCATTCACAATCAAGGGAAAAATAGTCAAACCAAAGGACAGCGCAAAGATCCTAGGAGTGGTGATGGATTCCCAGCTACGCTTCGAGGAACACATTGCAAGTGCCGCCACTAAAGGACTCGCGGCAGCTATGGCGCTGAGAAGGCTAAAGATGATATCCCCGCGGACTGCAAGGCAATTGTTCAGAGCAACAGTGGCACCAGTGGCAGACTATGCCTCTAGTGTCTGGATGCATGCTTGTGGAGCAAAAGGAAAACAGCTTTTGAATAGAATACAGAAACATGGGGCTATCGCAGTTACAGGAGCCTTTCGGACAGTGGCAACTGCAGTGGCGGAGGCAGAAGCAGCCATTCAGCCTTTCCACAATCGACATATGGAAAGGGCGGCAAAACTGTGGATTGACATCCAGACACTACCTAAATCAAACCCCCTGGTCAAACTGAGAACCATTGCAACCCGGAGGTTCAGGTCTCCGCTACAGCGGATAGCTCAATCACTAGAGGCAACAGCAAGTGAACGGATGGAGACCATTCAGGCATTCACTGTCTCACCATGGACCTATCGGATACACACAATATGCGAAAGAGACAGCGAGAAGGCGATTGAGCTTGCAAATAAGGCGGTAGGCATCTTAATTGCTACTAGTACTTCAGCTAGAGCAGGGCTCGTGGGTATAGGAGGATGTATGGTAGACACCCAAGCAAACGGCATTAACAATACCATGCCCAGCTACTCTATCACATTAGGCAACAGGACAGAACAAAACCCTTATACAGCAGAGTTAGGAGCAATAGCAGCAGCGCTGGAACGCATCCCAGTCGGGATGTGCCGCAGGTGGATCACTATCCTTAGCAGCAACAGATCCGCCCTTGCAGCAATCAGCCAACCTCGTCAACAGTCTGGCCAAAAGGTCATTCAACGGATATATCAACTGGTTCAGACCCTGCAGCGCCAAGGAAACGCAATCAACGCAATATGGGTCCCAGCACACATAGACATGAACGTGAAGATTAGGGCAAAATCAGAAGCACGGAATTCGACAAAAGCAGAACGCCGAACAGACATACAGCCATATCAAGCCAAAGCAACGGCGGTCCAACTTGCCCTTGCTAAACAACGACAAGAATGGATCCTCCCAGAGAGCGTCGGAAAACACTCAAAGGCTATCGACATTGCACTTCCAGGAAAGCACACAAGAAGTCTATACGATAGACTAAATCGGAAAGAGGCAGAGACTCTAGCTCAACTGCGGACAGGTATGACAAGGCTCAACAGCTATCTAAACAGGATAGGTGCAGTTGACTCTGATCTCTGCGCCTGTGGCCAAGCAAGCGAGACCGTGGAACACTTTTTATTCCGCTGCACGAAATGGACAACAATGAGAGAAGATATGAATCAATGCACGCAGACAAAACGAGGAAATCTGTCCTTCTTTTTAGGCGGAAAATCACGCTCAGACTTGGACCGATGGCAACCTGATATGAAGGCCGTCCAAGCAGCAATCAAGTATGCAATGGCAACAAAGAGATTGGAACAGGAATCCGTATCTGAACCTCAATCAACACACAGCGAAGAATAAGGTAATCCACCGCTAACTTCTCCCCTCTCCCTTCCCCTCCCCCCCTGCCCTTCCTAGGTAGATACAGCTGCAGTCGCTGAAGATAGGACACTGCACACTTGGAGAAGATAACCTTTAAGACCATCTACCAGCCAACTCCAAGGGAGCCTCTATAACACTGATCGGAGACTCCAAACCAAGCACATGGGACACGAGAACAAAATTATGGGCTACTGCGAGTTCATGCCACACCTTGAGAAAGATTATGTAATTAGAGCACTAGTGCCCTATAGGGTTAGTCCCTCCGGGCGTAATAAATATCATTCAATCCATCCGAACCCCTACGGTTCTGGGGATCAGTCTTTTATAATGAAATATTTGTGCTTATAAGCAGGCTCACCACGTAGGGCAGTTGGACCGCCCTTGCTCCCTAATCTATGCTTCGTAATACGGATTATACGGTAGCTAAACCAACAGTTAGGATCACTGAAGTACCTGGTGAAAAATGTCTGATGTTGTGCCCACTCAATCCATTTAGCGGCTTGAATCTACGTATTGGAGATCCTCCTGGCCTCCCGAGAACTGCCTCTTCGCAGCAATGATCCTGATGCTCTGATCTTTGATGTGGCATATACCACAATCGCCCGCTGGTCGACGCGTCTCAGCATATTGATGAGAATTTGAGAAGGGTTGAAACTTTATATGCTCTGTTGAACGGCGCTGGAGGCGATGGATCTGAGTGGTATGTGATCGGACCCCTGCGCTCTGTCAGTCCTGCGGACCCACTGAGCAAGAGATAGATTGTATTATAGCGGACTAGAGACTCCAGCTCACACAGCATGCCGACGAGCGTGTATGTTGAAGGAACTACATTGTGGACACACTTACCTTGTGACTTCATAGCTGCTGGCAGAGTCATTCAGCCATAGATGTAGTTGTTCTGGGTCGAGATCAGGCTCGCCTGAAGCATTCGTGCTGATCGCCCTATTGACTGAATGGACGCACAGGATGCGATAGTCTGAAAATATCATGTGGCCCAATCCTCTGTGGAAGCGTGGCGGCACCTACAGGCGGTGGTAGTGAGGCGGTTTGGGACATATGAGCGTGGATGCGGCTCACCATCGTACAGGATCGCCCGGAAGGCCCGTAACAAGTATCACAGCACCCTACGAAGCGTACGTGAGTGGAAGAATAGTTCGACCAGACGCAGCCGGTGATCGATGTTCTCCGTCAAGTCCACGGAATCACGGAGGATCCGTCGTCCCCTACCAGGAGTCTCGACCATGTTCACCACAGCAGGATGGGGCGTTTCACTGGCTCTTTCGGATGGTACCACCCTATTCCAGCAAGGAACGTCGATGGCGAGCCACCACTGTCGACGCCGTGGCAAGAGCGCAGCTCGGCGCGAGACGGCGTCTGCAGGCATTGAAGTCTCCCAAGCCCGAGCTCACGCAGCACATGACATTCACATGACGAACCGCTCTCACTTAGTACCCGGGCGCCGGAGTGTGATTGCGGATAATTAGTGTCTCTGGTGCACGCTTCACTATATCGCGGGCGAAACGCTGAAAATCTATTCTCTCGAAAGCGACATCAGGAGTTGGCACTACAGCAAGTTCCCTCGTCCGAGACTGTGGCGCTGCCCGGATGAAGCTTGTGCACAAATCACTGTCGGTATTGATTAGTGAAAAGATCGTAATCACCATCATGCTCGCCAGGTATCTGAACCCTGGTGGTGAGCTGCAGCTGCAGCGAACGCTCTGGCGATGGCCACAAGATCACGCTTCTCGACCGCCTGAAAACGATATGATGTATCGGATTGTGAGTCTGAAAATTGCCCAGGTCGGCATAGATTCTGTTGTATGAACTCTCCCTTTTTCCAGTGTTTCAGTGTCGCCTCGATTGACTGGGTTTAGTACAACCTTTCAAGCTAAAGATATGACCACGCTATGGTGTAAGCTAGCATGGCTCGTTGCCGAATCGATACCAGTCCTTGTGCATTCCACTTATACTGCGCTAGGACGCCTTTCGATTACGGTGTTTTGGAAGGTTCATCCAGCAAAATACAGTTGTGACTTCTTTTATCGAGGCGGCCAGATTGCTCTCCCTTTGTATTGCTCACATCCGCCTGGAAGCCAAGACCGGCTCTCGCAAACGCTGCGGTACGCGGCGCACTCAGACCATCGCGGTCATTGGCCGTGTCCACCAGCGATAGTAAATGCAATACTCGAGAAGAATTAGAATGCGCAGACATCGTCTGCACCTAAAATCTGTGGCAGAAAGGGCCACGGCGACTAGTACAATAAGTCACATGACAGATTGGTACCCTTAAAGGTTCGAGAAATCTGAAAGTATGGTGCTCATTTCTGCAACTAACGATCGGATGCATGATTCACAGTACACATATATAAGTCCCCACCGGGATCATTTCTTATTTTTTAGGCCTCATCTTTCCAAGGTCCAATATCACACTTCTCGTGGTACAAAGGGGGGATCGTGTAACTATGGCTTTGTGTTCGTCAAAGTGATGACTAGAATGATGCCACCAATAAGTATAAATCCAATGGCAACTTCGGATCAGTAAGCAAAACGATGATGTGAAAATTGGTGGCGAAGCCATACTTACGACCAATGTAGGTGCGAGGAGACATGCCAGTGCGACTGGTGGATTCTTCCCTCTGACAAGAGTCATTTCGATGCATCTCAGGTGAAGCGGGACCATTGAGACAATCTCCAAGACATCTTTGGGTCAGTCCTCGCACAACATCAAGGTCGGTTTGGATAACAGCGAGACGACTTGTTTGTCGGGAGAGCTCAGTGTGCTCAGACTCGGGGATTGATAGAAGAATTGCCTGCTGGATCGCAAGATATCCGCATATGACCTGATGCAAACGGAATAGCACCTGCTGGATGGTTTTGATATCAAGTGTGGAGAGTCGGTGGCCAGAGAAGAGTAGACGAGCTATATATGGTGCTAGCCCGCGGTACAGACGCTCAATGTGGACACTGCGAGAGTCCAACTGAGAATATATCAATGCATGAGTGTGGGCTTCTGGAGGTGTCTGAGAAAGTTCGCACAGCTCTTGGATGAGACTACCGGTGCTTGTTATCGTATGATTGATGGCTGTGCATATCGTCGGAACGTTTGGCATCCTTGCCAATGGCATGGTCGCCAGAGAAGAGGCGGCCGAAAATTGAACAGATCCAAAGTTAACGTCCTGAAGATGAGCAGTACTGTGCGTGTAGCATATTGTGATAGACGAAGCGAGAGTTTTCGGATACCCTTTAGCCGCCACTTCTAGATCCTTTAAGCGATGACTTCCGTACGATACTCCTCTAACTCATTAGATAAATGTGTAAACCTGAGACACAGTACTTGGAATTGGGACCTGCTGTATATTAATAGTTGGTCTAGCCTGAGTTATTTTCCACCAGAGTTTAGAGCCTAGCGTTGTCCAATAAGACCAATTATACCTGGGCATCTATTACCAGTGATAGAAGCGGGACACAGGTCTGCCAATGTTATGCATTATACCTGGGCTCCCATCACCGGTGATACAAATGGACGCTATGTGCAGCCTACGTTTGCCAAAAGCCTGAGTAATAAAATGATACGTTGACACATTTCGCACCGAAACGCTGGGCCAGACTGTCAAATAATTGACTTATCCATGCACAAGAGCTGCCATCGTCAATCTATGCTTGTTTAGCACGCGTGCTTTCATATGAGACGTTGTACTGTACCATAGAACAATACACACTTTCGATCCCAACAAGTACCACGTCAGCCGATTTCAAATCGCTTGTTAAGGCCGGTCATCGAATGGCTAGTGATCCGTTTGGCGGATTTACCAATACACTAGCGGCTTATTATGGAATCGCCCGCGTCGCGCTGGATCACCTGTGGTTTGATGAGACCGCCCCGGATGCGCGGACGGTGGACCCTGATAATGTCATCCGTTTGTTGCGCATGTTTGAGGATGGACAATGCGATCGTCTGGCTGCAGACCATTATATGTCCGCTACGATATCTACAGAGATAATGGCACGAGCCTTGGAGCGTGGCAACCTCTCTCGCGAGTCATTGCAGTCACCAGAGCCGGCATTCTTGCTCTTGGAAGGGGACGAGCGAGTCATTGGCATTCGTGGCATCCATCGATATAAAGCCGCTCAGCAATATTTCACAGACAGCCGGTGGTGGGTCATCAGACTGTACGACGAGAGCGGTGAGTTTGGCCGATTTCATTTCCCGATCGACGGTGGTCGTGGCATTCAATGCTGACAGCCCCTGTACCAGTTCTGACCGATGCCGCACGCCGGAGTTTGGCATGGTCAGGTGTCATGCTAACTTCCGTCCCCTCCGGGGAGGTGTATCGGAGAATCCGCTTGGCGCACCACAGCCGGGATTGGGACTGGAAGACGGCGTGGGAACATTGTGTCCGGCCCGCTTACCTCAAAGGAGACATTGTCCGTCTTCAGGAAGGAAACGAACATGAAGCCCTCCGCGACGCTCTGGATCAGCTTCTTCGTTTCCCGGGTCTGTGGATGGATCTTCAAATGCCCCTTTTTCACAGCCTCAGCGCCGTGAATTGCATGGAGGTGAGCTCCCGGTTTCCAACAGTCTGCCACCGGTGTACATTGTTCACTGAAGTCTAGTCTTTGGTTGCATTTCTTCACGTTGTCAATGCCCGGCTGTCAACCGTGCTGGGTGACCTCAATCCTCAGCATCTGGATGTCCGCACTACCCGCTCTCTCCAAGGCCGATGCCCGGCATTATCGACCAGTGATCGGGAAGAGATTGAAAGTCTTCTGAAGCAAAATCAGATTTTCCCACAGGTCATTGATCAGCAGGAAAGAGCACGCCTGAAGCAGCGATTACTAGCGCAGGATACGATCATTCCGTCTCTAAAATCCTGGAAGGACGCTATCGCCCGTTATTTAAAACCGGGAGCGTCCATTTTGAACCCATTATTTCACCGCTCATCCCATAAGCCTCGGGCACGATCGCAACGAGTGCGATTATCGATACAGCAAGAGGCTCGCGCATCCTTCCGACCCGCGAGAGGTCCGAGGATACAGTCTCCCTCGGATCATGTAAGCCATCACTTCTGGGATGCGTATCGGACATTGTGGGTCGCCGCGATGGGCCATTTACTGGATGTCGAGAGTGGCGACTGTAGTGACAGCATTCAATACATGGCACAGGTTGCCTTTGCTTTGGGTTTCTCATCGGAAATCATTCGCCACCATATCTGTGACGATGAATTGGTTCCTGCTGACATGGGACCGGGGAGCGGTCCCATCGTCAAGCGTCTATCACCTCGTCCGATCCGGACCCGCCTGCCCTCGATTCCCTCCTATTTTCGCAATCTTCGGACCAGTCGAGATCGCTTCACCGTGGATGAGATTTATTCAACAACGACCGCGTTGCAGACGGAGACACTGATGGAATTCGAGGTCTTTCGAGATGCATTTCGGTCATTCTTCCCGATTCTTCCTCCCATCATCGGTCCTTTCACGGCGCACGGCAGATCAAAGCCCCAGTCTGCATTGTGCGAGGAAACCAGCTTCGATACCACTGCGTGGATCGAGGAGCTGAACCAGGCGAACAGGGATGGTAATCCTTCAACGTCGAGGGGGCCAAGTCATTTGCTCCCGCCTCTTTCTTGGAGCACAGACTCTGGGTCTTGCTACAGTAGAGACATCTCTGGAGAGGCCCGCTCGTCGACAGAGGCGATCGGCTCTGGATTGTCCGCAGGCCACTGGCACACTCGATTGCTACACCAATCACAATGCGACGCTCGTACGGGGTCAGAACCAGAGGTTGGGCTTCTCGGCGTGGAGTGTAAACAGGTGCCACAATTTGTCCAACAGGCCATGTATGATGCAAAGGGAACGTGGATCTATCACGCCACATCTCAGCCGATGATATACAAACTACCCCCACTCCGAGCACACCGAATTTTCCGCCACGCCATCGTACATCGTGGGCCGGATTATCGGTATGCCATTTTTGATGAAAATGGGGCATATCAAGAAATATCGTCTGACCGAGCTCTAGAGTTGCTAGGAACCAATCTGATAATATACCGTGAGTGTCATCGTCCCGATCCGACACAGGATGATGAGGTCGTTGACATTTGACATGTACGACATCTCGTCTCAGATCCGGATTCATCAACCAGGAATATCCATGGTAACTGGATATAGTTGGAATGCATTGTAGTTAGGTACGTTTGGACCGTAATTTTCCGCATGTCTACTGTAAGAGGCTTGATGAGAGCACCCAAAATTGTGCAATTGTATAGAAATCAGAAGAAACACTGCTTCATGATACGAAAGCCTTAGCATACAAACCAAGACGCTCATAGAATGATGTTCCGGAAGTACCGATACTGCCAAATATCCAGGTATTAACATTATTCTTCCGTACTGGGAATCTATAATTGCTCGTATCCGATTCAGTTCTGTCGAACTACTGCAACTGTCAATCCTAGAAAATGTTAAACGAGGCACGAAAAGAACAAGTGTTACAGTAATGGTGCCGTACATATTGATAGGACATCAGGGCTGTAACCCCATCCCGGCGACATGAAACGCCCTGTGTGATGAAACATCGTACGGGTACCTACACTTTCGTGCAACCTGATCATAACTCCACAGACTAGAAATCGATAGAATTAGGTTCTAATAATGCCCATCCATTGTCCTCGTTGACTCCCTTTTCTAATTGAAATTACATGGTAATGGGGTTGTCAATTACATCCGGGTGCTGACCAGCAGAGAACCTTCTCCACTCTTCAATGATGCCAAGATGACCTATACAATCATCTAAAATAGATGACAAAGTAAATATCTGAACATTACATCGGCTAAATTGCCTAGGATTCAATGTACATCTCATGAGCGCTCCCAGTCGCTAGACAGGCAACCAGGAACGCTCCATTGTGGCAAACCGCCAATGATACTGATTCTACCTAGATTTTATCACCCGTCATAGAGGTGGATCCCCAGACTGGCCAGGTCTCACGAGCCAGGCCAATCCGATGGTTCAACTGCTACATGTCCCGTACCGAGCATGGAGGACCTCCCTGACGCGTAGGGACGATGCGTATACGGTCGGAACCGCCATTGAGAGGTTTGGCACCTTGGCGTCCAATTCATCGAGAGTGCCACGAACGACAAAGTCCATTTTGGAGAAGACCACGATGGTAGTAGAGCTGCGCTCTTCCACTACAGTACAGAATCAAGCCACGCACATGTCTATTATGGGCAATCACGCCTGTGGCGTACGCTCGATTTCCGTGCTGATCTCCCGGATGTGCGTCTTCAAGAACACGGGCCGGTAAAGTCTCACATCAACTGATCCGACAGCCGTCGCAGCGCTTCACCCCGCCACTTTCTGAGAGATGACTGCCCTCTCTGGTTTCGTCACAGGAACTTGACCCATCCTAACGAGTGGGAATGGGATGAAAACCCATTCACCGGCTTTAAGCTGCGGAGTCGGCGCTATCGTGAGCATCGACCGCAGCAGCGTTGGTGGGCCATGGAGCAGGCACAGTGCATTGTCGAACGAATGTTTGGACCCGATACGTGGTACATACATGTACATGTACATGTATCCATTTGGTCACCAACGACAATCTCTGGAACACATCCTGCAGGGATTATACATATTAATCATTACGATACCGTACATGACAAAAGTGATGAAATCTACATATCTATCACTGCAAACAGTTGTTCCTTCAAAGGTTTTTGTGAGATTCTTTGAGAAGAAGTTGTTTTGCCTTTGGGCCAATTATCAAGCTAGGGAGCGAAGGGCCGTTCTACAGGATCATTCCAGACTAGCTAAGAGTCCATGGTGGGTGGCTCCTTGATGCACTCATTGTGGCATTACAGTCCTTGATTTGAAGAGAGCAATTTCGACAGCAGCATTCACTCCCTCGAAATGAGATCAGCGCAGAGCCTTGGAAGAGTCGTTCTTAAAGCGTTGGCCATTTTGTGCATCATCGCGTTTGTGAGCCACGCTTTTAGTTTCCATGGTGGTTTATTCCAGAATGCCTCGTCATCATGCCCCCGTAGGATGCCTAAAAACGATTTTTCCCCCGCGGCCATTCGGTGCCGTATTTTGTCAGCTCAAGGTCAAGCGCGTTATGCTTCCGCTCAGTCGTCAACTCCGGAAGAAGCGGTTGAGGAGTACAAGCGTCGGTATAGACGAGATCCGCCCAGAGGCTTCATACCGTGGGTCCGATTTGCTCTTGAACATAAGTCGCAGGTTATCGACGATTTTGATCAGATCGAGCAGGATCTTAAACCCTATCGTACATCAGCAGCTCAGCAGGCGTTCCGGGTATTCGACGCACGGCCAGACAACTGGCCTCGTACAAGGCGAGTTACAATTTCCAACGGAACCATGCAAGCTTCTACGGGCTACATGTACGATGATGAATGGGGGAAGTTGTTAGAACCATTTGTCCATGCATTACCCGATACTGTGTTCTATATGAGTCTCATTGATGAGCCACGGATTTTGGGCCAAACCGGACCTCCTTCGCCAGATATCGATTTCCATGAGCGTTCCCATGAATCTATTCAGGATTTGGTGGAAGATGCATGCTCTCAACTGCCCCTTGACGTGACCAGCCGTTCGGGTCTTGAAAAGGATGTCTGCCTATATTCGGAGCCTAGCAAGCTCCATGGGCTCATCTCCTCACCCGCCACGTTTTCATACACTCATTCGCTCGTCCCTATCCTGAG
>JBBVQN010000284.1:0-12101 GCA_038993655.1 Talaromyces verruculosus | reverse complement strand
TCTTCAAGCAGTCTTGCACGGTCAGCTACCTCAAACGGGGCTATCAATTGGAAAATCGATCAGCGTACCCGAGGTTCACGTATATACTGCCACCAAAGCATACCTCTGCTGCTACGATGTAGTTGATGCCCGGCAGGCCGTGAGCCACAGGCTCTTGTATCCCCGTATATCCACTGCTTATCTGGGTTCATAACGTCTTACCTAGCCGATATAGCGAAACCCTGCCATGGATCGTGATGTCAAGATAAGCTCAAGCTGCCGCACGGATCGGTGCCCCAGCCGGTATCAGACCCACTCTCCCCGGCTTGGCGTTACACAGGCAATGCTACGGACTCATCTTCCGGCCGAGGTCAACCAACTAATATGTACTAATGGTCTTCTGAGCGCATCCCTCCCCGTTATCTGGCTCCCAAGTTTCTATACCAGGAGAGCGCGTGGATACTGTGTGATGCGGGACCTGGATAAGCCAAGGGCAGATCGGTTACTGTCAAAGATATCTCAGATGGCTCTTCGCCGCCGAAGAAATTCGAGTTCTAATTACGAAAGGCTTATCCAAAGCAAAGCCGTAAGAGGATTCTAAACATCCGTTCGATGGGGAACGTATCCTTAGATTATCACAGCTACTATATGCGAAGACAGACAGACGAGGGTCCTTTGATACTCAATCGGACACAGTTGGCAGGCTCCTTACTCTGCTGCCTCTATTACCCTAACCCTAGTTGTGGATATGCTATCCTGGTATCGTACATGACTCTCCGTGCAGATAGTCTGATCTATTGCCTGTCGTTTCTTGAATCTTGGGGAAATGACTGGAAAATGCATCTGGCCAATATGGAGAACGTAGAAATCCACCACTTTGCAATTGAGGGACACCGACTTGCAGATCAACAACATCGTTCTAACTCCGCTTCCCGCCGCAGATATGTTGGCCTGCACTTATGCGGACGAAAGAGTGGATAGTAAATCGGGCAGTGAGTCCTGAAAAACCTCATCCATGACCATCTGTGATGGAGTCTGCAGACAGATGAGTAAACTTCACGGACTCGCAGGAGGAAACTACTTTCTCGCCACTGGGCATTGTCATAGATCTCCCACGCAGCGAATCGAGTTAAGGCCGCATAAAGCCCACAACCAACAGGCTCGGCATGAGACAAAATCAGAGTCTACTCTGTGGTCTCCATACCTCTGGAGATTACTTACTTCTTCGCACTACCTCATTAGTCGTTTGGAACAAGCGGATGACTCAGCTCTATGTTCGAGGTTTATCAATAAAAGGATTGATTTGATTGGCAAAAATTGTATCCGAGGCCTCTCCGGTCGTGGGTCGGTCGTTTCTAATTAACGTACTCTGTAACTTATAGGAGGATGACTAAGCTTTATGTTTCTCGAACAGGTAAACGAACTCAGTGATCTGTGATAGTGACGGTCGAGCTCCCGAAGAGCTGACTAAGCTGGATGTTTCACACAACCACCGCATGTGAGAGCAGATCCGCGGGATCCAGATTGACTACCCACGTGTCATTCGCCTCGTCGTAAGTCACTGACGTAAACCAGACTCCATCACCCATAGGATACTCCTCCTCATGGTTAGCTTCGTAGTTTTGATACTCGTCTTTAGTACTTTGTAGAACGCCCCGCAGAGTAGTATCCGTTAAGCATGTCGTCCAGGAATAGTCCCAGTATCGATCGCCGAATTCGAATATCACCTTGCTAGGAAAAACCTTCGCGTCGAGACTGAGAGGATGGCCATCTGCTGAACGAGCCTTTTCCACAGGATCGCGAATGTTCCAGATGATGTCTGTGAGCCTCTCAGTACCGTTCGCAACCTTCGATTGACTACACTGGTCCTCCGCATTCGTCTTGGGCTGGAGCCAAGGAACGTTTGCTTTCATTGTCTTTGAAGTGACTTCGGGCTGCTGCTCCGCAGGTTGAACCTCCGGCTTGGCCACCGTGGCCCAGGGCAAAGGGTGGCGTTCTCGCTCAAATACCCCGCCGATCAGGCGATCGGCTTTGATAGCTCCGAGAATCGTATGCATCGTGCGACGGCTCAACCAGGAGGACTGCGACGCACCGTGACGGTCCACATATCGAACGAATGCGTGGATATCTTTCTCGTTGCGTGTCACGAGGAAAACCGTATTCTCGCCGTCCATGGGGTGGCGATCACGGAGAAAATGTTGATCTACGCTCTCGCCAAAAGATTGCAATTTGGGCGACCTTTCTATAAACGCAGATTCAAACCCCCAGACCATTTCGATCCCAGTGCGAATGTCGCAAATGTGCGTTGCGCCATGCGGGCATATGATATACTGTCGCCTGGTAATCTCTCCATCATGGTACTCTCTATATCCCACCAATCGCATCCCGTCTGAATCACCCTTGAGAGTCACATAAGTTTAGTGTCCACAATACCTGTCCGCTGTCTCGGTGATACGGTATCGGACCACCCTTCGGCCAGTGGCCCGGGTGTCGTGTTGAGAGACCGCCTGTGGGGAGATTGCTCCGAGGCCGTCTCATTCCAGAGTTGTAGTCTGTCATGGACCATTTCCAATCCTACGAGACACGCATCTGGCGCTTAGTGGCGACAAGGAGAGGGGGTAGTGGGAGGATTCCTTACGCTTATAGGCCAGACTCTGCAGAGCCGTTTCCCTATTCTCAAGATACCACAACAATGATTGCACATAGTTCTTGATGTAGTCCAGGTGGGTCGTCTCTGGCAAACCAAGAAGCTCAAAGATGTGAATGTCATCTTTCCGTAGGATCGTTCGGCTGAGTTCATTAACGGCGTGGTCGGTCCTGGCGATGACGCTCAACATCTCCCATAGCTTCCTGGAGCGAGCCTCTTGATCTTGTAGTGGTTCCACGACCGTGGCATCCGCCGGGTGAACGTCAGGCGGTGGCGAACAGTCAATGTCTCTTCGACGTAAGGCCGGATGCGGCATCAGAGTACTCTGTTTGGGACTTGAAGTTCTGCTTGGTCCGTCAGGAGACCGCTCTTCGATATAAGATCCATCTGACGTAGGACTTCCACTCCTCGAAATTGGTGCTGAAACCTCATGGTCGAAGTATGGCTGCCGGCCATCTAGACCTGAGGATTCTAGTTCAGACGCCACCAGCGATGACGTTTCACGCGATGTTTCCTGCACCGACATCGTCTATTGTCCGTGTGTGGACAGAGATTGAACATTTGATGGTCAGGATGAGCTTAGATTTCCGGCATAGCAGCCACTTCTTATACCCCAGGACAGAGTTGCACCTTTCACAATATGAGAACCAAAACCTCCCCTAGGCGAGCCCCTGTCTGTAGTGGATAATGGAACGCTTTCCGACATCGCTGATCGTTCCAATTTTATTCGTGTGCTTGCAATCGCCATCCATACCGACCAATGACGGTGAAAACGGCTCGGGCTTGTCACTTTCCTTGCCTCGCCCAGACCAACCCCATGGATAGATACTACGAGACGCTGCAGGAGATGAGACTGCAGTGCTTGGATCGAGAGCGACTCTACTGTACTCTTTGAACCGGTTCCCAGCGTTTCATTCCCTGCCTCATGGCCGAAGGCTACACCTACAAGGATTCCAACAAACGGCTATGAGACACTTTGATACAGACAGTTTCGAGACCTCCTTCACATGTTTTACACACTCTCTTCATTTTGCCCCACAGCCAAGGCTGGTGCCTAGACTATTCCAAAAACGACTAGTCTTGTAAGATAGTATACTAGTGTTGAACATGAATCTTACGCCTAGCCGTTCATAATATTGCTATTATTGGCCCCTTGAGACACTTGTATTGAGATCCAAGTATCATCTGGAAAGATAGGAAACTAGACTAACTTTTCTGGAACTAGCTCCAGAACGTGGCTTGCAAAGTGGGGCCAAATAAAGAAGAGAGAGAGCGCAAAACATGAAGCAGGTTTCGAATCTCTCTGTATGGGCTAGATAGCATTCCGTAATATGCTCTGTGGGCATCGAACAGTCGATGCTCCTGATCAATCTGATCCGCTTGAGCATGAAAACGGGTCCAAGCCCATTCGATCGATTTCCAGTGCTTCTGGTGCAGGGTAAGTCCGTCGTCGTAACATTGACGGACCCTACTTATTACCTGATACCTGATAATGGGAAAGGTCCGCATTGGTCAAACCGATCCTGAAGGTATCAATAGCCAGAACTCTACAACTTCGAAATAGGTACGTCTTCCCACTCTCTACTTCTCAAGAATATTTTCCATACATGCTAATGATTTGTTGCGCGTTGACCGTAACATGAATTTCCCGCTGTGATAATAAATTCTTCGTAAAACCTCCCCTGGATAGGGCTTTATTGTAGGATAGCTAACGTACTATGAGAAAATGGTGAGTAGTATCGGTCTAAGTATGTTCCACTCGTCGTCTATCGTGTCGCTTGTTGACTGCTCCCAGCACAACCTTCAAAATCCCATCACCCGAGAGTGTCCTGCCCGTCTGCCCCTTCCACGGCACCGTATCCACAATATCTCTAATATTATCATTCCTCGCAGCCTTTCCCAAATTATCATCCAACTGCTCCAGATATTTCTGCGCGGCAATATCCGTGCCAATCTGAAAGAACTGGATTCCAATCTGCCAGGGGATCGCATCGCATTTCTCCAGCGTCTTCGCTGCCCTGAGGATCACACTTTCAGCGTCATCGCTAAACGCGCCGTCTGTAATGACGATGATGTTGATGGGCCGAACTTCCAATTCGGGGTTGCGAAGTCTGCCGTACTCATTCATGTTGGCCATCATCTTCTGGACCCGAGGTAGATAAGGGAGCAGGATTTGACGCAGCCGTTGACCGACGGGAGTCATGCCCCTTGGTTTAACACTGCGAAAGATCTGCTGAACGGCGCTGGGGGACTTGATGTTGGGGTATCCGCCGCTTTTGTCGAAAGCACTGGAGTGATTCAAGAAGTAAATGTCGAGACCGTCGCGGTCGTATTGGGTGCAGATTGGGGTGATGGCGGCTATGGCTTCTTCGGCTTCTTTCCAAGATCGACCAGCCATGCTGCCGCTGTCGTCCACGAGGAAGATGGTGTCGAATCGGGATAAAAACGAGTAGTCGTTGTCAGTCCCATATCTTATATCCACTGCGGCCGGCGAGAAGGGAAAAGAAGAAACAGTATCGAGAGGAGCTACTACAGGATGCAGATATGACGCTTCTGAATCAGCTACTACTGCGGCGTAAGGAGGCGGATCCACGCCAACAACTTCGCCAAGTCCGTTTTTTGAGTCCTGATTTGCTGCTGGCTGGAACCGAGAAGAGTCAGGTCTGCGAGAAAAAATTTTGGAAAATGGTGTATAAAGTTTCCTAGAGAAAAAAGGCATGGTCGGTAACTCAGATCTGTTCTAGTTTAGTGACTATCAAATCGGTCGCTGCCTAACTTATCGATACTTTTTCTGCCTGTGATGGAGAATGACCGCTCTTTATATAATGTCCGCGTTTACTGCGCCTCAACTCTTTGCCGCACTTTCTCCCTCCCTGATTCAGCCGTCGACCGTCTGCCTGGGTACAGGTTGTAGATGCGTTGGCGTGCTGAAACTGGACTCAGCAGTCTAAGCCACTAAGTAGGACAAAGCACCTGTGGCTAGAGTATCGAACTTGCAAGGGTTAGGGTTACGCACTCCGAGCAATGACCGGACGGAGGAATGTACACGGTGAAAAACTCGACTACAGCCCTGTCTACTTTGCTTTTTTATTTCAAATTTAAGAAGGGTTTCTTATACACCGGAACGACTTTGTGAAGGAAGGACCGTGTCCAGTGCATTCAACTAGCCGGTACACGAAAATTCTGGATCCGGTGGGTTTTGGACTAGCTTTAGGCAATAGCCTTCATGATGTATATAATTTGATGTTATCCTCTATTGGCATGTCTAGTATTTTTCTCTAAAATGTATTTGTTTGATCTATAATTGACAATGCTCGACTTCGACTCCGAAGATCCCCCTTCCTATTCGAGACATGGTTCGTGATTCCTCTGCTACATTTAAATATATGTTATATTCTAAACATATAGAAGATTGGGAAGAGGTGAAGAGACTCTGGCCCGAACCTAAACGGTCTCTCCGACAACAATTGAAAGAAAGAGGACGTGTTTTCATAGAAGTTTTGAGAGCTCGCCAAGAGCTCACAAAAGCTCATTTCCAAGTTCTTTGTCTCCGTCGTAAAATTAGAAAAGGAGAATTGGTTGCCGAAGACATAGAACAATTGGAAATGATTTGCTATGGGCGCTATGCTGCAGCCTTGGATACACTGGAGCGTTATACAGGTAGGAGTCCAAATCTTTATGGTCTGCTCAGGATTCTTGATTAAGTTCGACTAGGCTATCGGATTTCATTTCTCAAAACCATGAGAGATCGTGTCTACTGCTACAGTACAATCCACTCAGCCTGTAATCAGGGGGAAGGCAAGGCAATGGCTTCGAAGTGAATACAGACTATTTTCTTACCTTGTGATGATAATTGAGATACATCCGTATACAGTACAGTGCAGTGTACTCGTTGAATTCCCGCCTATATTCTCGTCTTTCCACTCTGGTGCTACGTACAGTTTTATTAAATAGGTGCTTCTATCCAAGTTTTACTATCCAAGTTTTACTATCCTATGGTACATGTCGTATACTGTACTGTACTCATCTTGGTGAAGTAGTTGCCCTGCGGATTATGGAAAACCTACTTTAAAGGTCAACATATCCGGACCTTGCAATGGCAATCGGACGCGAGATAATTTCCAACGACCGATTACCAGGTTGCCGGACACTGTTCGGATACCCTCCAGGCATCAACTGCATCGTAACAGCAGAGGTATGCTTTTGTGGCAGCATATACTGGAACTTCGGGTGCGCTGATCGATATTTCGGCTGATAGCCCCATTTAATGCCAGCGGACCGCGCAAGGCTACTTGAAGAGCTCTCATGTTTTGGTTGTCCGCAAGATGGAGAGTGTAAAATAATTTCCTGGCAAATCTTTTTACTTGTAAACCATTGTTAAAGTTGAGTGTAGTAATTGTCTCTACTGAACTTGAGAGGCTGATGGACTGATTTATATACACCATATTGCAGACCCACTTCCTTATCGGAACAACACACACAGCCACCGAGATATTCTATATTCAACAACCGTTTTATCCCTTTCCATAAGCTACTCACAGGTTAAATCATTTCTTCGTAAAATTTTTAACACCATAAAATTTTCGTGGCACATCTTTTATGGTGCTCGTAAATCATTTTTCTCCATTCCATATGCATTTCACGACTAATATCATTTCTTGGTAAATTTTTTGACAACGCAAAATCTTCGGCTCGAAATCTTTTTACTCATAAATGATTTATCCGACTCGCTAGGAGACTACCCCCATGTAGCTGATGTTTACAGATCTGAAACAGCACCGCTAAAAGACTTTTTTCCCAAATTATTCACCCCAACATTCTTTTCCCCTGGCAATCTACTACCGTGTAGAAAATAAATTCACTTCGTAATTTTTGAACTCGGTTTTTCTTTTTCCCCGACACGTCCCGTACCACAATTCGACATAGCGAAACCCTGCCGCGGATCGTGATGTGAAAATAAGCTCACGTTGCTGCACGGATCGGCACCCCAGCCGGTATTAGACCCACTTTCCCCGGATTGGCGCTACCCTAGCAATTTTACGGCGTTATTTTCCGGCCGTGGTGAACCAATTAATATAGACTAATGGTCTTCTGAGCGCATCCCTCCCCGTTATCTACCTGTCTAAATTCTATGCCTGGAGATGGCATGGATACTGTCCTGTGTGTCACGAGGGGGAGCTGGATGACACCACCTGTCCAATCCATCTCGGATGGCTATTCGCCGCGGAAGAGATTCGGGTTCTAAATATAAAGGCTTGTCCAAAGCAAACCGTAAGAGGATTCGAAGCATCTGTTCGGTGGAAGAACGCCTACTGAGGTCATCGCAGTTACTATATTCAGGCGGAAAGACCGGGGTGCTTCGATACTCAAGCGGACACGGCTCACGGCTGCTTTTTCTGTTACCCTAACCCTAGTTGTGGATAGCTATCCTGGTATCGTACATGACTCTCCGTGCGGATAGTCTGATGTATTGCACTGTCGTTTCTTGACTCTTGGGAAGATGACTGGAAAATGCAGTTTGGCTAATATGGAGAACGTAGAAATCCACCACTTTGCAATTGAGGGACACCGAGTTGCAGATCAACAACATCGTTCTAACTCCGCTTCCTGCCGCAGATATGTTGGCCTGCACTTATGCGGACGAAAGAGTGGATAGTAAGTCTGGCAGTGAGTCCTGAAAAACCTCATCCATGACCATCTGTGATGGAGTCTGCAGTGGATGGCAATTGGGTTCGGCCAAGCTGCCCAGCGTCGGAACCTCATGCCATGGCATGGCAAGCGGGGAATTCGCGTTGTGCGGCGGTCGAGTCTGCTCGGAGTCGGCGTCGAAGGTTTCGGGACCCAGCCGTCGCGCTCCCGGAAAACATTTCTATCGCGATGTGAGTCGGTGGCTCTCCGCCAGGTGTGCCGGGACGGAGGGAGACCACACGTACAATTTGAGAATACGACGGGGGCCAATCTTGTCCCCGAGCATTGTGGTAGGTGATCCACTGCCCCTTGTGCGTCTGGAGAACCAAATATACCTTACAACTGTACAGCTTGCCGGCCTCGTCCAGTTTGACAAGCGCCGTGTCGATGAGTCGAGTGAGTTTCTGGTTTGCGTTCTTGCGCGCGCGGGCTTCGCGCGCATTCTTGGCCCCGTGAGCACCCTTAATCTTTTTGTTGTGGCGCTTCGCCATGGTGGTTGATCGGACACGATCGCTCTGCGACGAGTCGGGCTATGTCCTGTATGCCGGTTGCGTCCTTAAGATCATATCCACTCGCCGTGGGAAAGAGACTCTTTAAGAGTCGTCACTGGCCTTGGAGTGCATCTTTTTCCGTGCTTTCTTCGCAATTCGCGGGAAGACTGGACCTGTCCCATCTCAACCTGGTGGAGGTGAGAATAGGTGTTTCACGGGCGTTCCAGACACCACCTTGCCGGTTTCAGAATATTTTGAAACAGGTTGATCGCAGTGGCCTCCCGCGGAGTTCTTCCGCCTGATCATGATCTGGCAAGAGAGCGACGTGATTAGGCGTGATCTGTTTCAAGCAAATGAGATAAGCAACGGAGATCATGACGGCGTGGCGATGGTGAGGTAGGCCCAAGAATGTTAAATTGCTGCCATCTAGATGCCGCCAAAAAAGTCTCGCCCACTCGTATCAAGGCCCTAATGTCGATGTCAGCACGTTTGACAGCGGCAATGGATTGGGAAACACAGCCTACTCATCATCTCAAGAGAAACTATCCGGTGGCGGATCTGAGCGGGCTGGCTCAAACTTAACAGTAACCATCGGCATCTCCATGATTACTAGGGAAACCATGGGAATGCCGTACAACAGAGATCCAGTCAGTCATGATGTCATGTCGACATCGAACGGGGTGTCCCCGACCACGTACAGATTGGTCATCTCATGGCATCTCCGCGAAGTTGCTGCCATGCCACAACCTCACGGCCAGTGATGCGGCGTCCATCACAGGTTCAATAAAGATATCCACGTGGCAAGAGTCACCGAGCACGGACCGGGTGTGTACAGCGCTGAACGGCAGGACCGGCAACCGAGGCGCCACCGGAGCCTAAATAACGATTGAACCCCCTGTCCTCTCACATCTGATCTCCCTCCCCCAACGCACCTCGCCATGCCCGTGATTTCCGGTCGAATTGCAAAGCTCGGTCGCAACCATCACGGTCCGACCCTCACTCTGAAAAGCAAGGTTTGATGAGGCTAATATGCCAGTAGACACCTATCTCTGCCTCAAGATCTCCGAGGATGTTTTCCCGGAGACGGCAGAAGCCGGCGAGCGGAATGATGAGAGCGTGTCTCAAATCCAACATGTAGCCTTTCGATCAACCCTTCCCTGGAGCCCACCGGCCTCGCGGATCGGTTCGACGTGCTGTCGTCGCGCACCAGGCCGATGCGGTAAGTGCCTTGGCTTCCTCCTCGTCGCCGTGCGGCGACGATTACGGTACATGCTAACCAGTTTCCGTGGGGCGTCCGCAGAAGCCACCACTACCTGCAGCGTGTGTCTCGATCATCAGGGAGACGAATGGATCGCCCTGCGTTGTGGTCATGTTTATCACCGCCCGTGCCTGGGGAAACAGGCATGGTTAGGACGCCCCCCCGGCGTGTCCAAATGGGAGGCATCATGTCCGCAATGCCGGAAACGGTTCACGGTGAAGATATGTTCGCCGTCCGCTCCGATGTCCTCGAGATACGTTCACACTGCAGTCCGGACCGAGCCGGACGGCTCGAGGCTCTCGTTGTACATATCAGGTTTACTTGTCTATTTGTAAATTACTGGTCTCTCGCTGGTGTATGTCTCGGGTGATCCTGTCACCGTATAAAACCTTCATTGGTGGCTATGGCATGTTTGTGGACGTAAAGCCAATTCTAGATCGAAAACATACATATAACAGACTCCTACATTATTGATCGGTATGGTCCAAGCGCGGTAAAGATACCCCGGCCTTTGAGCGGGCGGGCCAAGAGAGGCGAGCCAATAACGGATCTGTACGGAGATAGAAACACCACCAAAATCAGTCTCGCACCTATGCTCTTACCAGACAGGATCCCTCCCTGCGTATACGTGTCCATGTCAGGTTGATTGAAGTTTCCATAGCTCTGGTTATATGTGCACGAATGATTGTCGTTTACGCGGTATATTCGATTCCAGGGCAATGGTTAACCAAGTTAGTTATATCATTTATGTTAATGTACAAAATACCACGGAACGAAATCCACGCACAGTGGCACAGCATACGTATCAAAACATCACTAAGAAGAGGATCAGTACGCATTCACAAACTGACGCGCACGTTCGGCGGCATGTAGACTTTACGCGCCTATAAGGGCATTAGACAAGTACGATGAACACCCATAGCCCGGCCACCCACGCGACGTGGAATGGCCAAACAGTTACCGGAGAATTGCTCCCCGCCGTCACCGGAATCAACGTGGGGCGTATCGAGGGATTGCGTTCCGTTTCGCGTATGGTGTCGGAAGCTGCTACGTCCCCCCGATTCGATGATGAGGTGTGAGACGATCCCGAGACTGTCGGTGGAATCACTGGGATGAGGGTCATTCCCACTTCGGTGGTCGAGTGAGTGCCCGTGGAGTCACTCTCCGTGATTGTAGTGAACGCTACGTGGGGAATGGGAATGGTGCAGAGAGCCGAGGAGCCGGTGACGACGGTCTCCAATACGGGAGGTAAGATGCCGGTTATTCTCAGGCCAACGGCTACGGACGTCGTCAGTGTTGGAGCGGCCGCCAGAATTGCGGGATTCTGGTCCATGTAGTCAACGCAGATTCCCATCAAATACGACAAAGCGGTGGAAATCTCCCTGGTATTGGCGCCCCAAGCTTGGATGCACTCCACGATATTCGTGACCATGGATGGAGACGGACAGTAGCAGGATGCGTGGGTATTGTCCATGCAAGCGGCGGTGAGCCAGGTGTTGATACACTTGGGAGCAAGACCAGACGTCCCGATTCCGGCGGCCGCCACGTTGGTTCCGGAAGCCATGGTGGTGCTGGAGAGGGAAACGGGGGTCGACCATGCGCTGTTCATCGCAGATGATCCCGGTGCGATGGAGGTCAGTCGACATGGATTGGAGAATGCTGCCATCGAGTGTGGACAGAGAGCAACACCGGAAGTGGCGGTTGGCGACTTGGCAACGGCTAGGGTCCCAATCGTGGGCGACGGGGCCCGGCAGGAAAGACCGAGCGCACCACACACCTCGTCCGGAGAGGACGACCACCGCGGTGCACTGGGTGCAGCCATGCTGTTCGACCTCATTTCCCACGGCGATGAGGAGGCTACCGTAATCGTGGTATCCACCATCGGACCACTGCTGGCGGACCGATCGGAGGTTAGGGGTGATGCCGTCATAGCCGTCAACGGGGGGAGTGGCGGAAATGAAGTGGACGGGGCCGGCCTGGGATGACAGTCAAATTCGACGGCCAGGAGGCCCAGTTCGCACGACTCCACGGGGCTCGT
>JBBVQN010000283.1:0-12174 GCA_038993655.1 Talaromyces verruculosus | reverse complement strand
TAAATATTTTAAAAAAACTTTATTAAAGTAATTAGTTAATATATTATATATAATTTATAGTATAAAGTTTATTATTATTGATAATTTTATAATAATATACTTATATTATAATATGATTATATTAAAAAAACATCTCCCGCCGCGTGAATCGAATTTTTGAAATTGCGCGCCCACATCCGGCCGGAAACGGCTGTAAATTTAGCAGTTTATTCCTCAAAGCCAGGGCTATCGATTGAGCCTAGTTTTACTAGATAAGACCATAGCAATGGTGGAGGGGGTGGTTGCAACGCCTTTAACAGATGAAAATCTCATTCTACAAGATGTTTATGATGCAACTACACCATAATAAAATCATCAATAATAATAATAATAACAACAAGATGCACACTAAGAAGAACTACACTAAGCTAAAAGATAGATCTAGAAGCTGTTTAAAAAATATATCACAAAGATAGAGCAACTTATAGAAGTAATAAACCTTATACTATAAATTATATATAATAAATCAATCAATCATCTTAATAAACTCTTCCTTAAAGCATTCACATAGCAGATTAAACACTTTACAGACTTACAAGATAAATATATAAATATATTTATAGATCTTAAAAGGGTTCTTGATTAGGTCCTCTAAAATATAACTATAATCTATATAATAATAAAGCAAACAGTAAGCAGCACTACTATAAGAATATCTAATAGTGATTCTGCTATAGCATAGAAGGCTTACCAAGCTATAGTCTAATAAATAACTATCCACAGTATAATATCATCTTAATCTTAAAGTACAGGCTTGTCTACCTTTAGAGTCAGCTATACTAAGTTAGATATAAACTATAAGATTGTAGTCAAGATCTGTAATAAAGTAGACTACAAATAGGTCCAGAAGCTCCAGCTAGTAGAGATTATGAAGTATATAGAATAGGAATAGGCTCTAATAGCAAAGAGCACTCCAAGTATTCCCCTAGCTACATATATCTTTAAAGCTACACAACTACTTGCTTTTAGAGATATAAGTCTTTAAATAGGATCCACAGCTGGAGCGGAAGTTTTCTATTAATACTATAAGATATAGATTCATACACTGGAAAAATCCATATATATAAGAATACTAATATAAGGAATTATCATTAATAGTATACTGACAAGAAAAGTGGATATAAATAAAAAATTTAAAGTAGAGCTAATTGCTAGCAATAAGCACTAAATAGATAGATTTAAGGCTAAGATTATATATATTAAATAACTTATAAAGCCTTAAAGCTACTCAAAATTACTAATTATTAAATTCACTAACCTAGTAATAGCAAATAATGCAATCTATAATAAGATAATTTAATACTTCTACTTTTTATCTAATTAATTCTACTACAAGGATAGACAGGTAAAGATATACAAGAAATACTAAAAATATAGGCATATATAAGCTTAGTATCCAGAGCCAGAATACCACTATAGACTCTATGCAGAGGTGTATCTAATCTAGGAATACTCTTCCAAAGAGACCTATAATTTGACTATAAAATATATCAATTATAAAAGTCCTTATAAAACCTTAAATAACAACTGTGTCATCTAATAACAAGAGACTATCTAAATATAATATATAGTTATAAAAAACAATAAAAGAGGTATATATTATATCCTAAACTACCTACAAGAAAAAATAAAGTAATCTAAACTAATACTAAGAGAAGCCGCCAAATTAATAATAATAAAAAAATAGATATAGGCCTAGAAAAAGGCTATTAAGAAGATTATAGCTAAGGGTAAGAAGGCTTAATAAGCCTTATAAAATATACCTAAATTAACTTTAGCACCAGCTTAGGAGCTAGCTTAAGAATCAACTCTAGAACTAGATTATAAACCAGTTCTTATACTAGCTCTAGGTCTAGATTAGGAGTCAGTCTATAATATAGCTTCTAAGCTAATCCACAAGCAAGAACTAGAGCCAGAAATAATTATGCTAATAATTAAGTAATTAATTATATAAAAAGCTCTAACCATGCCTTATATAATATCAAGAATATTAGCTAATAAACCAGTCAAGATAATCCTATTTAAAATAAGCAATATAGCTAAGAAATAACCTTAAAGATAACTTTCCAAATCTAAATTGTCTAATAATAACAATAGAGAAATCAATCCATAAGATTACATTAATATAGCATTTACAGTGAGCTAATCTATACTAGCTATAATCAATCTAGTACTACTTCTCAATATAGATCTACCAGCATCAATAGTGCTAAGAATAATATAAAAATCAACTTGCTTATAAGGCCTAAATCACAACATAAATATATATAATAATCTAGATAAGCCTTTTTATAAACAATATTACTATAAATAATCCTAGTCTTAATTATATAACAATATACTATTACTACCTCTTCTAGAGATAACTATGAATTTTGATAATAATAAGCTTATATTATTTAATATAGCTATCTTTCTAGAGATTAATAGTAGAGAGCTTAACTTAGATATATAATAAGAGTTGCTATTTTAATTCACTATTAATAGTAGCAACTATATCTACTAGCAGCATTAGCAGCCCAATAATAGACTAATCTATAAGAAAAAATTCTCTAAGAAATCTCTTAGCAGTATATTAATACACTTATCCCCTAACTTGATTAATAAATAGTAGATATAATACTATTTAAAATATTATAATATAATATGTATAAATTAAAGGATAAGATTATAGCTATATTTCTCTGTAACCCTACTATACTTAAAGCCTTCATAATTACTATTCAAGAACTATAGAGAAATAAATATAATAATATAACATATCAACCTGCCTGACTCACCCATTAATTACTTTATCCCAAATCTATTAATAATATATAAGTATAAGTTATGCTATATATTAACAAGCAGATTAATCCCGCCAAGTAGACATATATTATTATATCCCTAGATTACTAGATCCTCTACCTACAACACCTCTGTGGCAAACAATCCTATAATCTTTATATTCATAATATATACAATAAGCTTAAATTACCAATGTTTAATCTTCTTGACTAGAAGCTAGCTTATTTAAAATATTCCACAATAAGTAAGCACCTGATTTTTAGAGATATAAATATATATTATTCTGCTTAGAGTGGCCCTAGCATCAAGATTAATAATAAGAGTACTAAATTACTAGAGATTATAGATTGCTATAAATTAGAGCTTGCCACTAAAAAGGGCATAGTAATATAGGAATAAGATCAATCCTAATCTATAATTGATCTTACCTTTCTTTCCACAAGCCTCTTCCACTACTTGATTCTAATTAAATACACTAATACTATATAGCACAACTCCAACCACTAGCTAATCTATACCTAGATCGACATTCAAATACCAGTCAATGAACCCCTAAGATAAAGGAATTAGAAGGCTACTAATATTAAGCTACTAACTAAGATACTAGAATAAAACCTTATAATTCCTAAGCTCGCAAACACTTTTAAATCCCTAATTAAACTTTTAACCACCACCTTTATTACCATAATCTATTATACAATTAAGAAAGCTATCTTATAGGCAATTCCTAGTGCATAGAGCAACCCTAATTTTATATCTAAATATAAAGAAGCAGTAAAACTATGCTGCTACTTATACTACTTACACTCTAACACCTATAATTCTTAGATCTAGTATACATATCTACATGCCTAGAATAAAAAGAAATAACTAGTTAGCAAATCTTTAAGGCTTAGCTACTATTAATATATCCAACAAGCTACTAAGAAAGATCCTTAAAGCCTTTAATAATTAATAAAATAGGCATATATATAGAGAGGCCTCTACAAATCTAGAATGACACTAATACTAAAATTAACTAATAGATATATAAGTGACTCAGTAGAAACTAAAATAGCACTTTTTAGTAAATTATTCTTTCCAGTAATTCTGGAAGCTAATTTAGCAGATATTAATAATACTATATATCTTAAATAGCTTATATTTCTAGAGATCCCATACTATAAGATTAAATATATAATTTATTCTATACTATTTAATAAAGTCCTTAGCTCAGATATAATCTTTAATAGCTTCTAGCACAAAATTATAGATATCTCTATAATACTCAACACACTCTACTAAATCTATAACACCTATATCCAAGCTAGCTATAATCTGTCCCATTTCTAATGCTTAATCACAGTTATTCTTTATAAAAGGGGTAAAGACTAAGACTACCACACATTTAAAATATACTAACCAGTAGCTCTACTCAATATGCTTAGTAAATTTCTTGAAGCTATTATTACATACAGAATTAGCTACATAATAGAAGTAGAAGAACTATTCCTAAAGAGCCACTTAGATAGATATAAAGGAATCTTAATAGATTATATTATTTAAATCATCCTAGATTATATTCAACGCGCATAGGGTGATAGGCTGGAGGTTATCTCTATACTACTATTGAATATCTCTAGTACCTATGATAATGTGCACTATTTGTAATTACTTCATAATATACAGAAACAGTGACTTAGCTACTTTATGCTATAGATTACCACCTTTCTCATAGAATAAAGCATATAAATTAAGATTCTAGAAGGCATCTCTAAACTAATTTCTATACTAACTAGCATCCTATAGGGCTCCCTGATCTTACTAATCTTATATCTTATCTATAACTCAGATTTGATCAAGGACTGTGTAGATAAGGCAAATTATATATTAATAAATAAATAAGTAGATAATATAGGAATTATAACTACTAGTCATAGTAAGAATAAGACTATTAAAAAGCTTTAATATATTAACACCAGTATAGATCAGTAGACTTTATACCATACTTCTATATTTAATAAGAAAAAATATCAACTTATTTACTTTGTAAATCTATAGAGTAAGCTTGCTCTAAGATTATAGTTAATCATCCTATAAGATGGCATGTAAAAAGAGGCAAGCAAAGCAGTTAAATATCTTAGAATCTAGCTTAATTCAAAACTCATATTCAATATGTACTAGAATAAAGCTATAGTAAAAACAGACATTAGTTTAGAAGCTCTACAAAAATTAATAGGATCTATATAAAGAGTTGCTCTCAGCTTAATATAATAGATCTATTAAGCCATTATTATTCTCTAGATATTATACAGCACTGCAGTATGATATTAATCTAGGGTAATAATACAGGCTTAACTCATTAAGACTACACAGGAATTTACTAATATCTAAAAATATATAGTATACTTAATCAGTAGTACTTTTCATATAATAGCAGTAGAAGCACTTAATATAGAGCTGTTCCTTCTCTTAATCCACTACTAACTGGACTAGCTTGTTAAAGCTATTATAATCTAGATTTATACAGGACTAACCTATATAATTCCTTAAAATATGCTTTTAAAATATATAGATTAATAACTTATACTTAGCAGTTATACCCTAATAGAGGCTCATGCTTGAAAAAAGAATAGGTGTCTCTATACTTCTCTAGGAATTCTAGCAGATAAATAGAAGAATTATAAGATATATATCTAACTACCCTAGCAAGAGTCTCTACATATTATAATCAATAAGCATGAGAAGGCAGTCACAGTATATGATCATATAGTTAAGAAGAATATATATATATTAATATATATTAATAATAATGGCTATCAAGGCTATATTAGCATATTAATAGTTATCCTATAATTTTAATATTAATAGATAGAGTATATTAGTATAGAGGATATATTAACAGTATATATAGCAAAGGCTTGTAGGATCAGATTCAGGCTTAAAATATTACTATAATTTATAGATAATGATTCATAATTCTAGAAGATAACAATCTTTTTAAATAGTTAATCAGTGCTTTAATCAATCTAAAATCTATAAATGGCCTCAGGTCAAATCTACATCCATAACTATATCAATCTATATTAAGAATATATAGATAACTATATTAACATTATTCTTCACTGGATCCCTGGTCATAAAGACATCCTTAGAAACAAAGCCATAGATTGAGTAGCTAAATATGCTACTATAATGGGTACATATTATTAGATTATACCTAAAGATATCAAAAACTAGATTATGTTTAGAGCTATAGCTAAGCACTAGATACATGCAGACGCAAAAAAGGCCTAGATAAAGACATAAGATCAGTCTAAAAGTGGGAAACTTACTAAGAAGCTAGTTCTATAGCCCTTCAAGAGTAACCTTTAATATTAGGCATATCTATATAAAGCTATATTATTGATTTTGATCTAGATTTGAACAGAGTAGCTAGTACTAAAACAATACCTTTAGCAAATCAATAAGTGTGAGAATCTATACTGTATATATAGCTTATTAGGTTAAACTATTAAGTATATTCTTTTTGACTATCTATTTTACACAGATAAATAGAATTATATATAGACTTAAATCAAGGGATTATAATAAATAATAAACCTGCAGGTGCTGCTTAGTAAGAAGTTAGCTATAATTATAATCACTTAATTCTTTATCAATACTAGGTTGTTAGCTCAATTCAATAATATAAACCCAGTAGTAATAGATACATATAAAGCACCAGAAAACAAAGAGAGCACTAACTTAGAAAAAAGTACAGCTGCATAAGCAGGCAACATAAATGCCAGGTCTGCTTGCCTGCTAATAAGAACCAATAATCATACCAGTATGAGCTAAGGATCGATACTAGAGAATAAGCCAGTCGATGAGGACACACAGAGTGAACTTAAAGATGTAGAAGACATATAATTAGGTGAGCTCTTGTGTGCTGGGGATGAATGGAGACATATACATGCAATTGATTTGTGGGATTGAGCGCATGTGGGCGTATTCCTGAGAATATGAAGATGCTTACATAGTGTAGTTGGCGAACATGAGAATAGTGGGAGTGGGAGAAACTGAGGACTTGATATACTTACTAGGATATATATATTTGCACTAGTTGATTGTTTTGTTTATTTATTTAACATGTTTAATTGTTTTACATTCATTGTTTATCTTATTTGTACTGTTTATTACATTCTCTGTGGCTCACCCTGTGGCGCGCCTCCATGGCTGAGCCACTTTTGTATTGGTGCCTGCTGGCTCAGGCACACCTGGGATAGCGGCTTCTAGAACTTAGCCAGCTACAGCCAGAATCAAGTCTAACTAACTAACTAACTAATAATATGATTATATTATGAATACTTCATAAAATAAGATTTTTACTTATCAAAAAATTTATAATAATATTTTTAATTATTATAAGAATTTTATTTAATAAAATTAAATTTAATTAATAGCTTTAGCTTTAAAGAATATATTATTAAATTTATAGCTTTTTCTAACTAAATCTAGGTATATAATGTTAAAAACTTAATTTATATAATAGAAGATATTTTACTATATATAATAATTAATAATTGATTGATTGATTGATTGATTGATTCATACACGCATCTAAGCCTAGTGGCCGGCGGCGCCTTCTATTGGGCAGCAGGCGTCCTACTATACAAAGAATTGAAATACCAAGACCTCCGGCTTGGCACTGGCTGACTCAGCCTGCACCTCATAAAAATCTCAACACATATCCCCAGCTTTAAAACAACAATGCGAACGAGCAATAGAATGCTGAGACATTAACAAAGGAAATATATATACACACCTAAACACTAAGAGGGGAGATATAGAACACTAAAATTGATTAACTAATTAGGAAAAATATATAATAAAAGAATAAGCTAGAGTAGAAAAAGAGAAGATCAAAAGCATACCTATAATTGTTATTTAATTGGATCAAATAGCTAATTTAAAGATAAGATAAATCAATAGAAATATCTTCCTAAAAGAGATATTACATTTATTGAGAACACTATACTAGGAGAATTATGTTCTAAAACTAGGTCAATAAACCTATCTATAACACGAATTTGATACTTCTTTGCACCTAATAAGACTTACTAAGAAGCCTCTAGTTATTAGTTTTATATACTTCCTTATAAAGCATCTCTATATATAGATCTATATGAAGGGGATAGTATATAAGCATATATACTATATTCTAATTCCTGAGCCTATATTGATATATTAATAAATCCTTAATCTATCTACTTATAAGGAAGCTACAGAGTACTGATTTACCCATCTATAGCTATATAAGTATTAAGCTCTATACTTATTTTAAACTCTTATACAACAATAGCACCTTTTTCACTAGCATTTATATAATCTAGTAGAGATACTATCTATACTTAGTACTATTCTATTGCTTTTTCTACTAATCTATAAATCCTGCTTATAGCTATTAACAATATACTACTACCAGGATAATAGAATGATATAGATTAAAGGAAATACATACAGTATAAGATATAGACTGGTTAGATGCATTAATCTAAGCTATATATCTATTTTTCTATATTCACTATATCACTTTGGTTATAATGAGCTTTACCAATTAGTCTACTTTCTTATTGCCTAGCACACCTTTATGCCCTAGCACCCACTATAGTTGTATATACTAGTAAGATTAAATGTCTCATAGCAGGTCCAGTTAACAAACAATCCTTTAGAGGATATACTATCTAGAGGACTATTAGGGATAATAGATAGTATAAATCATAGCCTAGTTATCTATGTAGATTATAGCTTCTTATATTTTACTATGCTGCTAATTCTGGATTAAAAGGCTTAGTACTGCATTAATCCCCTCTAACTCACCTATATATATAGTATATATATCTAATAAGCTAACTAGTCTAATAGTATAGCCTAATATTAATAAATATACTGTTATTCTAATTCTGCTATCAAACCTGCTTCTATCTATAAACAACTAAATCTCTATAGTTATAGTCTATATACAAATTACTTCTTCTTGTATATTATTAATTTGTATATCTAGTAGCTCTTATTACAGTAGCACTATAAAAAGATAGATTATTTTAATCTATTAATATATATTTTATCCTAGTTTATAGTTAATTATTATCTCCAGTCAATGCAACAGAGATATAAAGAGATTATTATAGTATATATAACTATATGTAAAGTGAAGTATTAATTATAGTAATAAAATTATAAGATATAAACATGCCTTTTTTACTAATCTTATAAGTATAAGCTTAGAAGATAGTACATAGAGGCAGACTTCCAGGGCTTGTTATAATATACATTTGAATATATCAGATATCTGATAAAGCACTTAGAACTAGATTAACTAAATAGCTTGCTCTATAGCCTACTACACACTAATAAAGCCTCTCCCACTATAGATATACCACATGGAATATGTATACATAATCTATAGTTAGAGCACTGCTGTATATATCTTCTATAAATAAAGTAATAGTGTTCCCTAGATAGAGCCTGCTATTAAGGATAATCTAGCTATTAGTTTAGCAGCTTTCTTCCTTATCTATTATATATATACTTCCCCTATCAGGTGAGTGTTAAGCAGAACCCTAAGATATTTAATTAAGTCCTATAGTTTAACCTTAATTCTCTTAATTATTAGTAGTATATCTAGCCTGTCCCTCAATTTTAGCATTAATTAGTACTTCTACTAAAAGTAAGCAAGCTAATATTTAGCTAATATAAATTTAAAAGTATAAGTCTTCTCTCAGCATTCTATAATCTAATATATGTAGGTAAAGATATAATAATTAGTTGTAGCAGAATTCCTAAATATTATAAAAAAGATATTATTAATATACCTAATAATAAATACTTCTAGATATTTGGTTTATATCTGCTCAATAAGATCTATATTAAAGAATAAGAACAGGATTGGTGATAGTAGAGATCCCTATAGAATGCTAGTATTGATTAAGAATTCACCTATATCACCCTTGAGCAGTATAATTGATGTATAGTAATTACTAAGGAAGCTAATAATCTAGCCTATAATTTTCTCTAGGATCTAGCACTTCTGCAGATTATAGATCAGCCTAATATAATTAATATTATTAAAGGCGCTAAAGGTATCTAATATGAGGCTAAAGGTCATATATAAGCTATCTCTCTATATATTATAAGTCTCTTCTAATAGGAGATAAATAGTAAGCTTATAGAAGTGGTCTTATTATCTATTAATATAATGCTTTAGGAGTAGGTTGTATTATTCTACTAGATAGCTAAGATATTGTGTAATCATAAACTCTAATACTTTGCTAATTATACTAAGTAGTGTAATTAATTAATACACTTTTAGATCTATATAGTTAGACTTCCCTAGTTTACAGATAACTATTATAATAGACTATTGAAAATGATTTGGATAGTAATAATACTATAAATATATATTAAAAAGATTCACTAGATAGTATTTAATTATAGAAAGCAGTTATTAGAGGACTAGATTTAGAATACTATTTAGGCCTAGAGCTTTATTTAGCTTTATATTATTAATTACTATATGCATCTTATTTAATATAATAGAAAGGGTCTTATATAGTTTAAGGTATTAGAAATATATTATATTCACAAGGTCTGTTTTTAGAGATTCTAAATATAGTACTTCATAGAAAAACCTCACCTTCTTTTTTAAAGTAGTGTAATTGGTGTTATTATACTTTAATATTAGTATAAATAATGCATATAGCATATCTTAATTATAAACCTAATATATCATCTTCCAGAATCTACTTAGTAATTTCATTGCTTCTTTAATTTGATATTAGTAGAGATCTTATATCAGTTAATTCATATATTTCTTAAGCTCCTTTTTAGCCTTTTTATACTATTCCTATATCTCTACTAAATCTATTTAATAAGCATGCTTCTGGCACTATAAAACCTAGTACTTAAGATCTACTATCTCCAAGGTATATCCAGCACAGGAATAAGAGGTGATCTACTTTATAGAAATCACTTATTTTGCTGTTTTGTTAATCATATTAATTAGATATACTATTACTCTATCAATCTTATCCCTATCTACTAGTTTATAAGGATGCTAATCATATATGCCTATAAGTTTAAGAAAGAGCTCCTAGTCTAACAAGCCCTAGTCCTTATAAATAATAAAGAGAATATTCACTAGGGCTAGATTGAACTAGATAAGAATTAGTATATAGTCTACATTATACTACTATTTGCATTTATTAATATAGCTCACCAACTAGTCTATCAATATATGTAATACCTAGATAAGGTTAATAGTAGTCCTGGTGTCTGCTTTCTTATATATCATAGTACTAGGCAGCAATAGTTGCTCCAGCCCATGTTTATCTATAAGGTCAATTAATTCTGTAGCTTTATTATTGATATATTAGTACCACATACCTTACTAAAGCAGATAGTAGAGATTGAAGTCCCTAAGCATAATATATTATATTCCAGATATCATAGCTTCATAAAGAGTATAAATTAATAATTCATAGCTACTAGCCTTCTCTAGATTATATATATTATGGATATGAACTATACTATGAGCAGTATAAAGGGTTAGTATACTTAGATCTCTGCTATAGAACTGTATTTCCTATATTATTAGATTAATATATTTATTGACATAAAAACAGACCTATAAGCAGATCTTATAATCTTTTTATAGCATGGGCTACAACAAGATATAGAAGCAGTTTTAAAGTATTAATACATATATTATCAAAGAGTTAGTTCTCTTATTGATGTAAGATTCCTAAATAGCTAGGATATTATATTCTTATATATCTCTCTCATCAAAGAGATACATCTAGACTTTATCATACAATTTCCAGCAGTTAGCCTATAAGATTTGTAGTTAATTAGTATACTAATTTATTACTAATTTATAGCCTAAACGCTATCTTTAAGATTTATAGTTATTATAGTGTCACCTTAATCGACCAGCTCGCTCAATTTGGTGAATATATTATAGTCTAAGTAGCTTAGCTTATTCTCTGACTTATCATCAGGGATTATATATATACTTCTACTATAGTAGACAGAATAAATAGACTTAATATATATCTCTTATAATAGTATAATATCTAACTACAAAATAGGCATTCCTAATATTAATTTAGATTAGATATAAGTATAGATCTCATATATAATCAGGAAGTAGAGATTGATAGAAGCCTTTACTTAAGGCTCTAGCTCTAAATCTATTACAGCTATTACCTCTGCCTCCTTATTATTTATTTATTTATGCTTCCATTTTAGAGACCTTTTTCCAGTCAGGGACTATGCAAGGTCTGCTAATTCCTTAAGGGAATTAGACTATTCTGATTGGTTATTTTT
>JBBVQN010000282.1:0-12415 GCA_038993655.1 Talaromyces verruculosus | reverse complement strand
CCTCTGCCCAACTGCTGGCTTCTATGCTGCTGCCTTAGATCGAGGGCATCAATCCTTCAAGCAATCAGATTGGCCTTCTCAATCTCGCGATGGAATCAGCCTTTACAGTAGTCTATATTATAAAAAGACTATAAAATCTACTTATAGATCTATTTTTATATTAATAAATATATTAATCTAATAATATAAGAAATATAGTTCTACAGCAAAGATCTAAATATACTAACTCTTTATACTACTTATAACATAGTTCACATCTATAATATATATAATCTAGGGAAGGCTAGTAGCTATAAATTATTAATTTATATTCTTCGTGAAGCTATAATATCTAGAATATAATATATTATATTTAGAGACTTCAATCTTTACTATCTACTTTAGCAAGGTATATAGTACTAATATATTAATAATAAAGCTATAGAATTAATTAATCTTATAGATAAATATAGACTAAAGCAACTATTACTACCTAGTACTATAATATATAAGAAAGCAGATACCAGGATTACTATTAATCTTATTTAGGTATTACACACGCTGATAGACTAGTTAGTAAGCTATATTAATAAATATAAATAGTAATACAGTACAGACTATATACCAATCCTCACCTAGTTCAATCTAGCCCTAGTGAATATTCCTTCTATTATTTACAAGGATTAAGGCTTATTAGACTAGGAGCTCTTTCTCAAATTTATAAGTATATATAATTAATATCTTTATAAACTAGCAGATAAAGATAAGATCAATAAAGCAGTAATATATCTAATTAATATAATTAATAAAACAGTAGAATAGGCAACTCCTATAAAGCAGATCATCCCTTATTCCTATACTAGATATACCCTAGAGATAGTAGACCTCAAGTATTAGATCTTATAGTGCTAGAAGTATACTTATTAAATAGATTCAGCAGAGGTATAAGAAGAGTATAAAAAAGCTAAAAAAAAGCTTAAAAAATATACAAACTAACTAGTATAAGATCTCTACTAATATTAAATTAAAGAAGTAATAGAATTATTAAATAGATTCTAGAAAATAGTATATTAGATTTATAATTAAGATATATTATATGTATTATTTACACTAATATTAAAATATAATAATACCAATTATACTGCTCTAGAAGAGAAGATGAGACTTTTCTATAAAGTGTTATACCTAGAATCTTTAAAAGTAAATCTTGTAGATATAGTATATTTTTAATATCTTAAACTATATAAGACTCCTTTTATTATATTAAATAAGATATATATAATAGTTAATAATATAAAGCTAAATAAAGCTTTAGGTCTAAATAATATTTCAAATCTAATTCTCTAATAACTGCTTCTTATAATTAAATACTATCTAATAAATCTTTTTAATATATATTTATAGTGCTATTACTATCTAAATCACTTCTGATAGTCTACTATAGTGATTATCTATAAACCAGGGAAGTCTAACTATATAGATTTAAAAGTATATTGACTAATTGCACTGCTTAGTATAATTAATAAAGTATTGAAGTCTATAATTATATAATATCTTAGCTACTTAGTGGAATAATATAATCTATTTCTAAAGTATTATATTAATAGATAATAAGGCTATTTCTATAAGCTTACTATTTATCTCCTATTAAAAGAGACCTATAATATATAAAGAAATAGCTTATATATAGCCTCTAGCCTTATACTGAATATCTCTAGTACCTTTGATAATATTAACTATACTAGGCTGATCTATGATCTATAGAAGTGTTAGGTCTTAGAGGAGATTATAAGCTAGATTATTAGCTTCTTTAGTAGTCACTATATATCAATTATACTGTTTAAGGGTAATATAAGTGAATTTTTAATTAATACTAGCATCTTATAGGGATCTCTACTATTACTAATCCTATTTTTATTCTTTAATATAGATCTTATTAAGCAGATATAAATTAAATACCTAGAAATATTTATTATTAGATATATTAATAATATTTTTTTTATAGTATTTAAGAATTCTGCTATAGTTAATTATTATACTTTTACCTATATACATTAGATTGTAGAATATTAGGAAAGGATTTATATTTTTAAATTTATACTAGTTAAATATTAGCTTGCCTACTTCTAGTAGAAGTACTAATTAGTATTAAAACTGAGAGGTAGACTGGATATATTACTAATAATTAAAAGAATTAAGGTTAAGCTATAGGACTTAATTAAATATTTTAGGATTTTACTTGACACCTACCTGACAGAAGAAGTATATATATAATAAATAAGAAAAAAAGCTATTAAACTAGTAGTTAGATTATTCTTAATAGTAGGCTTTATTTAGAGAATACTATTACTCTATTTATAGAAGATATATATAGTAATACTCTAATTATAGATTATATACATATATTCTATGTAGTATATCTATAGTAAGAGAGGCTTTATTAGTGTGTAATAGGCTATAGAGCAAGCTATTTAGTCAATCCAGTTCTAAGCACTTTATTAGATATCTGGCATATTTAAATGTATATCATAATAAGCTTTAGAAATCTATCTCTATATGCTACCTTTTAAGCTTATATTTATAAGATTAGCAGAGGAAATATACTTATATTTTATAATCTTACTACTATAATTAATACTTTACTCTATATATAGCTATATATACTATAATGATCCCTTTATATCTCTATTATACTAATTAGAGATAATAATTAATTATAAGCTGGGACAAGGTGTATATTAGTAGATTAAAATAATCCACCCTTTTATAGTACTACTGTGGTAGGAGCTATTAGATATATAAATTAATAATATATAAGGAGAAGCAATTTGTATGCAGACTATAATTATAAAGATTTAATTATTTATAGATAGAAGTAGGTTTAATAGTAGAATTAGAGTAACAGTATATTTACTAATATTAAGCTATACTATTAGGCTAGTTGGCTTATCAGATATATATACTATATATACAGGCAAATTAAAGAGGATTAATATAATATTAAACCTTTTAATCTAGAATTAGCAGCATAATAAGATATAAGAAGCTATAATCTATATAGATAATTAGGCTATGATTTGTGCTACCTGCTATTCCTAATAGTCCTTTAAATAGTATATTCTCTAAAAGATTATCTATTAACTAAACCTACTATAAGATGCTTAATCTTACTAGTATATATAATTATAGTAGATATTAGGGTATAAAGATATATTAAGCAATAAGAAAGCAGACTAATTAATAAAACTTATTATAATTAAAGCAACATAGTAAATATAAGAAAATAGATATATAGCTTGGATTAATATATTTAATTAATCCATATCTTATGCTGCATATGTTTTTTTTAATCTATATTATTCTATTATCCTGGTGGCAGTGTATTATTAATAGCTATGAGTAAGATTTACAAATAGATAGAAAAAGTAATAGGATAGTATTAAGCATAGATAATATCTCTATAATAATAATCAAGTTTATTGTCCATATAGAGCACTACAGGCTATGACAGATGCAGGTGTAGCATAGGCTAGGCCCCGTGGCCCTAGGGGCCCCGGGGGCTTTTTCCCCTATTAGTCTCAGGCATTACACAGATCTGGGCACTTTCTCGCCCCTATACAGCACACCTGCCGAGGGCCTTTAGGCATGCTTACAGGCCTTCATGCCTATAAAAGACCCTCCTAGTTCTAACACATGAGGGCACTCTAGATAGCTAAATCAGGCACTAGAGTGCTTATCCCCCTATCCAACCCCTGTATCCTCCTAATCCTCTAAAGCTTCCCAGCCCTAATAATCCCTTAATTCTACTTCCCTAGCA
This sequence comes from Talaromyces verruculosus, assembly GCA_038993655.1. Lineage (NCBI taxonomy): Eukaryota > Fungi > Ascomycota > Eurotiomycetes > Eurotiales > Trichocomaceae > Talaromyces > Talaromyces verruculosus. The sequence continues at coordinate 8,619 of JBBVQN010000282.1, read as the reverse complement.
GCTTGCTCTTTATCCTAGAAGAGATCTGTACTGCTTATAAACTAGAGTAACACCTTAGTAGCCTTAGATTCACTAAAAAAGCAAGCTTTAGAACTATTCTCTATTATTCAAGGTAGAAGAACTCTAGTATCTATTAATCCTTTATATAATATTTTCTAAGGCCCCTATCAGCTTCAGTACTTAAAAAGAATATAAGAAATTATCTCCTATAGCTTATTACAGGCTTTATATTCTAGGAAGTCCCAGGCTTTGATCTAATATAAGTAGATACCTATAAAAGTATATCTAATTTTTAATTAATAATAGCAGCTTACTAGCTGCTTTAGTACTTTTATAGCTATCTTATTAAGTCTCTAGCCTTGTAGTATCCTATAGGCTTTTTCTTGCTTATAGGCCCTTTAAATAGTATTCTTATAAGCTTAATCCTTTATTACTTTTTTTCTTACTGCAGTGCATGTATACTTAATATAAGCTAATAAAAGGCCTTTAAAATTAGGCCCTATAGGCTTGATTAAGGCTTTTTTAATAGTTTAATCTACCTACTTATTTCCCTTAATACTATTATACTCTAGTACTTATTATACTGTCACTAGATATCTACTTTAAGCTAGCTTAAAGATTACTTTATAAGCCTTAAATACTAGAGACTGGCTTATACCAGGCTGGATTATCTAAAGATATTCTATAATATTCTAAGCATTTAGTAAAATATAAATAGGCCCTAGGAAGTGCCTTTCTAATACCTATTCTAGTATTAAGGCTATATTAATAAGCTCTATATTAAAAATTTTATATCTTATATTTATTAGTACTTTTAGGCACTCCTATAGTGCTTCTAGTATTTTTAAAGTGTTATATCAGCTTTTATATATCTATTCTTCTGCTTAAAGCTATTAGACTAGAGGGTAGTTTTAGATAGTATATCTATTACTTGAATCAGTGCCTGCTCAGTGCCCTTTACCTAGATTATTCTTAGGAATACTAATAATACTCTTATCATTATTTTTTTAACCTCTTTAGAGAGGTCCTTGGTTAGGTATTAGATTAGATGCTTTATTAGCTTTTAGCTAATCTGTTTTGGCATTTTATTCCTACTTTAAGCCTATTCTTAGTTATCTAGGAGTTGCTCATTAGGCTAAGCATAAATATTATTATGCTTAAGTGTCACCAGGAGCAGCTATACTATTAGATAAGCTTCTAATAATACTAACAGTCTTATTATATACTTAGCTTTTCTCATATCAAGTAGTATATTCACTAGCTCTAGGACAGCCTTCCAGACTAGAATCCTTACTAGTATCTTTAGAAGCATGCCTATAATAGCCCTTATTTAATAGTTAATTAAGTACTATAAGCCCTAAGCCCATAATTTTTAGTCTTGCTACTATAATTCTGATTTTTAGAGTACTTAAGCCTGCACCATGGCCTACTATAGCTATTAGACTAGCTCTAGGGTCAAGCTATTAGCCCTATAGAGTATATAAAGCTATAATTCAGTGCTCTAAACTTTCTATAGGCACACCAAGTAGTAGCTCTAGAGAGATAACTGCCTATTAAGAACTATATCTAACCAATATACCATATTAGGCTTGATTTAGGCCTTTATATCCCTAATTTGGATCTTAGCCCCCCTAATCTCTCGCTTAAACTAGGCCTTCTGTCACCTAGTAAAAAAGACAGCCTCTATTTTCTTAGAGTTAAATTAGACTCCATTCTTTACCCCCTATTTAACTGCTATCTTTGTAGTATATTATAAGACCTTATAGGCCTTCTTTATAGAGCTAGCCACTGTAACAAGTCCCTGATTATCTATAAAGGATAGCCCTTGCACCCCTGGGACAGTAGTTTCAATAGCAGCTGCTAAGAGGTGTACATATAATATAAAGAGGATTAGGGATACCAGGGAGTCCTAGAGTAGATCTAAACTTATAAGGGCCTCCTTACCAGCGTGCCTATTAATAATAAATAAGGCATACCACTCTAATAAGAAAGAGGCTACTTAACACACTAAATCTCTATTCATCCCCATATTATAGAGGCTACTTATAAGCCTATACCTAACCACATAATCAAAGGCCCCCTTAATATCCATAAAAAAGCATACCCCAAGCTTATCTTCACCCCAAGTATGCTCAATCTTGCTTATAAGGCATGCTATAGCATCTATAACATTATACTAGCAATATCCCCTAAATTAGCCTTTATAAAAAAGCCTTTAAAACTCTACAAAGTCTATAATAAGATCTGTCACCAGCTTTTCCATTATTTTATCTAAGTACTTTAGCAGGCTAATCATACAGTAGGCCTTAGTCACTATATAAACCCCCTTGCCAAATTTCTTTAAGAGAATCCCCTTAACAGTTTTTCAAACCCCTAGGTGGATCTCTAGCCTAAGGTATTACCTAATAAGCACTATAATACAGGCTTGATTAAGCTACTAGAGTAGCCAGATTACTTTAAAATTGAGTAAATCCATTCCTAGGGCCTTCTCAATCCCCTAGCTGAATAGGGCACTATATATGGCCTTTTCTATGGCTAGTTTATAGGTATTGCTAGGCTCTGAAAAGTTTATCTCAGTATTAGCTTCTAGAACCTGTAGGAAGACCTGCTCCTTAAAAATAGCCTCTTTTTTACTAAATATAGTTACTATTATCTCCTTGGATTTTGGATCAATCAGGACTGGGGTAGTGCCCTTAGAATTCAGATTAATATATTGGAGTGCTACTTAACACTATTTTTACTCAGTTAATATATTCTTATCTAACCCCTGTAAGAAAGCCTTTTAACACTCCCTTTTTGCCTTCCTTATAGCAGTGTAATAGGCTCTCTGAGCCTCATAGTGCTCATTCTCACTAATCTCACCAGTGTAGAATACTTTATAGACCTTTAAATAGATCCCCTAAGCCTTAATTATTTAGGGGCCCTACTAGTGCTTAAATTAAGTATATAGCTTAACCTCCTTAGCATACTTTTTAAATATAATAGTAAGGGCCTTCTCTACCAATTTAGCTTCCCTTTCTATATCTCTAGGAGAGCAACCATCTATTAAGCTTAATTAGGCATTAGTAAGGCTATTCTAGGTGTACTCTACAGCTTCTAATCTCCTAATATCCTCTATAAGAGCGCCTATCTGCCACCCTATTACTATTACTTTATAAGGATCACTCTCACCCTCTAAAGACTCCCATAAGGCCTAGATAATTAAGTAATCTAATATTATAAGGCCTTTTTAATCAATTTCCCAGCTCTTTAATAGCTTTAATACCTAATTACTAATCATAAGATTAATAATTAAGGTGCTAGGCACCTTCTTACCCCTAATCCTATCCCCAGAGAGGCTAGCCTTATAAGGCCTTGTTAGCATATTTAAATCATTATTAATAAATAGGTCATACCTGTTAATAAGCTACTCTAAGGACTCCATATCTTTCCTTTATATAGCTAAAATATTCTATAAGAGGCTATAGGTATTAAAATTACTAAGAATTAAGTATCTTCCCCTAACAATTAGATTCTAATTAACATCTATTAGAGCCTTCCAGTTGCGCTAGCTTGCCCTAATATACATATAAGCTGGCCTAAGCATACTATTATAATAGTTTACTACTTTAATATGTCTTCTATGCTCCACCACATCTACCACTATAAAATAAGAATAATTCACCAGATCTGTACAGGCTTCAATTATTACTCTACCTATTATATCTCTTCTTACCACTATCACCACCCAGGCATGCTCCTAGGGGCACTCTAGCCAGTATAATAAGAACCTTAAATAGCTAATCTTACTATTAGTTACCAGGGGCTCTTGCAGGTATACTATTTCTATACTAGCCTTCAACACTGCCTTTAATACCATATAAACCACAGCACCAGCTTTAGCACAGTTATATTAGAGCACTAACATAATTCCTAGCTAGAGAGCAATTTAGGGGTAGTTAAAGCTGGAATAAAGTCCTTTACTATCTCCATAGTATTCTAAGCAGTACCTAAAGAGTCTAGAGCTATTAGAGTCTTAAAGGTCTATAGAGAGTCTGACACCACTACTCTAAAAACCTGGCCCTTTAGAAGCTAATATTGTAATATACTATCTCACACTTATCAGATTGTCTATTTCCAGGCTTGCTTTACTTTAAAGCACCTTAGAGAGATAGTCTTATAGGCTTCTCTGCAGTTAATATATTTAACTAGACTATACTAGCAAGGCTTACTAAGCCTTATAGTATAGCTTATAATATTATAGCCATAGCTTAGGGCTTTATAGTCCCCAGTGCAGATTATGCATCTTAGAGGTCAATTCTTATATTCTAAAAAGCTAGAATACCTTATTCTATAGCACCAAGCATAAATACCCTTAGGGCTAAGATTCTTGTAGGCCTCTATCTTATATATACAGCTACTAAATCATAGGCCTGCTTTAAGTAGCTTCCAGGCATCCTTATATATGCCTATTATTACCACTATAATAGTATTATATTATTAGTTGACCCTAATCTTTTTAAGGCTCCAGAACTAGATAGGTTCCTATTTAAGCCTAAAAAATATCTTTATTTCAATCTCCTCCCAGGCTAGCTCTAGGCCGTGAATACTATTTATATAGCATTGTATAGGGACCCTATAAACCTTTATACACTTTTATTACTTACTACTCTCTACAGAGATAACCACTAGATCAACCCTCTACACAGTAGTAATAAGCATATTATTATAAATAAGGATAAGGGCATTGCTAAGAGCTCCTTCTTTAAGAAGTATAATAAGATGCCTAAAAGTTATATACTCTAAATCTACTGCCCTAATAAAATCTGGTAACCCTACACTTATAAGAGTATAATTAAGCATTAAAAGGATATTCCAGATGTTCTATTTAACTATAATAGCCAGGTCCTAGCACTTAAAGATTAAGCATTATTTCTCCTTGCTCTAAATATTCATAGATATTCTTAGTACCTATATAAGTCTGCTAGGTGCTATAGGTGTTACTTTCTATCTTTTATATTATATTATTTTCTATTCTCTAATATTTGTCTGGGAAGCCTTAGTAGCTAATCTCTAATTTTTAGCAGCTAGCCCCAAGTGTAGAGGTATAGATTGAGCAGTTAAGAGTCTCTATAAAGATTTTATAATACCCCTATAAATGCTCTCTGGCACTAGTAAGGCTTAGTTTTAGTAACTTAAAGGACTTTAATATTAGGATGAGTTCTAGTATATAATTAAGCTAGGCACTAGAGTCTTAGTGGTGTGAGCTTGCCCCTTTTAGATAGGCATTAATTTATTCTTAATAATAAGGCTTAGCAGCAAGCTACTTACCCTAGCATTATATATTAGAGAGGTATTAGGTACCAGATACACACCAGCCTATAATACTTATATAGTCTTCTCTAGGCAGTTAATCCTTATGATACAAGCTTGTATAAAGTCTATATAGGCCTTGAGTATATCCTCATCCTTAGCTATCTAAGCATTAATAAGTGCTATAGCCCTTATAATATAGTCCTTTAATAGCTCTAGAACCACTATATAGGTGCTTGTGTCTCCTAAGTCTTGCTATATACATTTTTACTAATTACCCCCTATAAAATCAGGATTAATGATACTGTTGGTAGTACTATCTAGTTCCTGTACAGCCTTAGTAAGCCCTAAGACCAACTGCTCTCCAGGGGTTATTCTAGTAGCTTAGGGCATCATTTAAGCCTATAGTGCTGTCTCAAGGCCTTTTTCTAGCCATTGATCCGAACCCAATAGGCGGTCTTAACCACTGCTTGGTTTCAGGAACTGTAGCAGTGCCTCTGAAGCCCCGTTTCCTGGCATTTGGGGTAGGTGGTTCCCAACACCCCCCATCCCAGCCCCCGTCGATTTGGGGATGTCGCGGCCCTCTAGGGATCCCTGTGGTGCCTCCATAGGCGTTTCTCGGTGCTGAGAAGCCTATAAGGCCCTCTAAAACGTGCGAAGAGCGCTGTTTTTCAAAAAGTGCCGAAACTCGTGTTCCGGCCGGCTTATAAAAGCAGTTTTAAAAAGCTAGTATATATATTATCAAAGGATTAGTTCTTTTATTAATATAGAGTTTCTAGATAACTAAAATATTATATTCTTATATATCTCTTTTACTAAAGAGGTATATCTAGACCTTATTGCGCAATTTTTAGTAATTAGTCTATAAGATTCATAGTCAATTAGTATACTAATTCATTGCTGATTAGTAGCCTAGATACTATCTTTAAGATTTATAATTATTATAGTATTACTCTATTTGACCAGCTTGCCTAGTTTAATAAATATATTATAATTTAAGTAGCTAAACTTATCTTCAGACTTATTATTTAGAATTATATATATACTTCTAGTATAGCAGATAAAGTAAATAGACTTAATATTTATTTCTTATAATAATGCAATATCAGACTGTAGAATAAATATTCCTAGGATTAATCTAGATCAGTTCTAGTATATATAGGTCTTATATATAATAAGGGAGTAAAGATTAATAAAAATCTCTATTTAAGGCTCTAGTTCTAGATTTGCTATAGCTATTATCTTTATCTTTTTATTAATCTATATATATATAGTCTTCTTTTAGGCTTAGATATTAGGCCTGATTAGATTATTTAGATTAGTAGTTTATTTCTAAACTATGCTTTTACTTTATAATAAAGTTGAGTAGTATCTTATTAATAGCTTTATTTAAGATTTTATATAAGTGCTTCTTTCTATATCTATAGATATAGAATTATTCTAAATAATAACTTTAAAAGTATAATTACTAGATCTTGCAATCTTAAAATAGAATTATAGGCTATATATATAATATTAATAAGCTTCTACTAAGTATAATACCTAGATAGAGCACTCATGCATATAGATAAAATACTTATTACTAAACTTCTTAGTAGGATTTTTAATTTAAGTATTCTTTATAGTATAGTTAGTATATTTAATATAGTTTCTTTCTTAAGATATAGAGCAGTCTCTAATATTATAAAATCCTATATAATAGATATAATAGATCTAGCACTAGCAGTATTATATAATATGCTTATATATCTAGTATTTAAAGTATTATTAGAGGTTAATAGTTTTATTATAGATAGAGTATATATATTAGGTCTTATAGATAACTAATCTCTATTTAATTATAAGGTTAATAATCTATTTATTATTAAAGATTATAATAAGGTATGCTTTAATAAGCTTCTACTTCTATATCTTCTACTTGCTAAGTAGCTATCTAATATATATTATATTAAATAATGCTAGAAGCTATATAAAGATAGAGGTATTCTAAGAGATAAATATTATCTTAAAAATAGCTTATTTTAGATTAATATTAGTATTAATGCTATATATAATAATATTAAAAGTATATTTCCAGATCTAGATATCTATACTAAAGATGTGGATCTAGTTATTCTTTTAAGTAAGCTAATCTATATTATCTATAATAACTATAAGAAGAATAATATTATTATTTAGCAGTATTTAAGCTGCTAAAAAGTATTAATAGATAATAATAGTATCTTATATAGATTAAATAGCAAGATTAATAATATTAATAACCTTATCTAGGGATTATCAAATTAGGTTAATAATATTAATATTTATATACTTTAAGTAGATCTCTAGATTCTCTTAGCTAGGGAATAGAGTTAATAGGGTATTTCTTTTATTAAAGACTCTTATACTTAGAATTATAAAAGAGTATAAGAGCACTCCCTATCTCTATTCTTATATATATAATTCTAAGCTGCCTGTTACATGACTAAAGTTTAATAAAATTTTTAAGATATTATTAATATATAAGCCTAGAAGTATTAATTAGTATATTATCTTTATAAAATAATTAGTGTTGCTCTTTATAATATTAATCTTGTAAAAAGTTTAGATTATTTCTTTCTATATTTTTTTAATGTTTAATTTAATGTAGGTAAGCTACTATATAAGCTGCTTATTTATTAGTATATCTTTTATCTATTAAGTTAGATGCAAGAATATTATTATTATATTATTTATAATATTAATTAATATAGTATTAGTCTTATTCTTATAGTGCTTTTTTAATACTTTGAGTTCTTTGATTGCTAAGGCTGTATATATATGTATATTAAAGTCATTATTGAAATATAGCATTAGCTATACTCCCCCCTTTTTACCTCTTTTCAGTGGCATCACTTAACCATGTTGAATGAGCTAGTGAAAATAGGTAAATAGACTCTTTACAGAGTCTTTTATAACTTAGATCTTTTCCCGCAGTACTTTTTACCTGCAGGGGTGCGTTTTCATAGGTGCGCGAGGTTTTTCTTTCCATATTTAGTGCCTAAATATTATATATTATATATAAGAATTTAAATAAAATAATCTTTAATTATAATCTATAATATATTTAATATTTTTTTAATATATATTTAGTCTTCTTAATAATAATATTATTAAGATATAAGAAATATAGGTTATATAGAGTTAAAAAAATCTTAAGCAGGATCCAAAGCTTAGTAGGGTTTAAATTAATAGAGATTTAATATATATTAATATAAAAGCTAAATTTAATTAAAAATTGATATATTTTTTATTAATAAAATAATAAAAATATATATTTTTTTTGATTTATTTTTTTTTGATTTTTTT
>JBBVQN010000281.1:0-12006 GCA_038993655.1 Talaromyces verruculosus | reverse complement strand
TAATATAAAGATTATAAATATTTATATAAAAAAAAATAATAATTATTTCTTATTTATTTTTTTTAATATTTATTAAAATGCTTAAGCTACTTATATATAATTTTATTATTTATAATAATTATTTCTCTAATAAATAGGCATATATAGAGCTCTATATAGTATTAAAGATTAGTACTTATAGTTAAGAATTACTAACTACTAAGGAAATTAAGATCTATTTAAAATCAAGCTTATAATTTGATTTTATAAATATAAAAGAATCTGTAGAAGGAGAGAAAGAAAAAATATAAGTTCTTTATTATATTTAAATATATATTAATCAAGTCTCTTATAATATTTATAATCTCTTATTATACTTATAATCTATAATTATATATTTTAAAGCTTTTATAAGTCAGTAAAGCCTATAAACTAAAGATTTAGTATAAAAGAGTATTTAGATAGAATATATATTAATATTTAATACAATTTACAATATTAAAGATTTATTAATAGAAGAATATAATAAGAAAATTCTAGATATATACTTCTAAGAGATAAGAGGATTTATTAATTTAAAAAAATTATAGTTTTATATAAAAAAATATTATTGTACTCTTATATGTTAGAGTTAATAAACTATATAATACTATATATATAGTTAATATAAGCCCTAGAATTAGATTATTAATAATAAGGATTAGCTTTAGGCCTTATAATATAACTAGCTTATAAAGTCTTAGAGGCTTTATATTATAAGGATTTATAATATAGTAGACTTATAAAGCCTTACTCTTACTAAGACTTTATAAGCCTTATATCCTTACAAAGCTTATAAGACTTTATACCTAGTAATATAAAACCTACATATATATACACTTAAAAAACACTATATATAAAAATTAATAATTTAAGATATTATTTTTATACTGTATAAAGAAGTTAGATTCAGATTTAGATTCTTATAGTATTAAGATTTTTGTTATTTATATATTTATTTCTATTCTTAGCTTAATATAAAGGCTTTACTCTTTGTACTAGGTAGATATAGCAGATTTATATCTTTTTATATATACTTATAAATAAGTACATCTAGAATAATAGCTTTTAAAATTAGCTAATTACAGCCAGAATTAAATTTAACTAACTAATAATTATTTAATTTTTATTTTTAAGATATTTAAACTAGTTTTTAAGAATAATCTTTGTAATAAAAATAAATATTAAAAAAGTCTTTTCTTTAATAATATTTATATCTTTAATTATAAAGATTCATTTTTATATAAAAAAATTTAAATAATCTTTTATAATATTTAGATATTTAATTTTAACGTTTTTATCTCTTTTATCTAATTTAAAAAATAGATTTATTAAAGCTTTAAATCTTTAATAAAATATTATTTTAGTTAGTTAGTTAGTTAGTTAGACTTGATTCTGGCTGTAGCTGGCTAAGTTCTAGAAGCCGCTATCCTAGGTGTGCCTGAGCCAGCAGGCACCAATATAAAAGTGACTCAGCCACAGAGACACGCCACAAGGCGAGCCATAGAGAATGTAACAAATAGTACAAATAAAACAAATAATAAATGTAAAACAATTAAACATATCAAACAAATAAACAAAACAATCAATTAATATAAATATATATATCCTAGTAAATATATCAAGTCTTTTATTTCTTCTACTCTTACTATTCTCATATTTAATAATTGCACTATATAAGCATCTTTATGTTCTTAGAAATATACTAATATATGCTTAATCCTATAAATTGATTGCATATATATGCCTCTATTTATTCTTAATATATAAGAGCTTACTTAATTATATATCTTTTATATCTCTAGGCTTACTCTGTGTATTCTTATTGACTGGCTTATTCTCTAGTATTAATTCTTAGCTTGTACTAGTATAATTATTAGTTCTTATTAACAGATAAGCAGATCTAGTATTTATATTACTTATTTATACAGCTATGCTTTTTTTTAAGTTAGTATTCTCTTTATTTTCTAGTGCTTTATATATATCTATTGCTACTAGATCTATATTATTAAACTAAGCTAATAATCTAGTATTAATAAAGAATTAAGCAATTATAACTATAATTAACTTCTTATTAAGTAGCATCTATAGGTTTATTATTTATTATAATCTCTTAATTTAAGTCTATATATAATTCTATTCATCTATATAAAATAGATAGTTAAGAAGAATATACTTAATAATTTAGCTTAATAAGCTGTATATATAGTATAGATTCTTATACTTATTAATTTGCTAAAGGTATTATTTTAATATTAACCACTCTATTTAAATCTAGATTAAAATTAATAATATAGCTTTATATAGATATATCTAATATTAAAGATTACTTTTAAAGGGCTATGAAACTAGCTTCTTAATAGATTTCCTACTTTTAAATTAATTTTATATCTTTATCTAAGCCTTCTTTGCTTCTATATATATTTAATACTTAGCTATAGCTTTAAATATAATCCAATTCTTAATATTTCTAAATATAATCTAATAATATATATCTATTATAATAGTATATTTAGCTATTTAATCTATAGCTTTATTTTTAGGGACACCTTTGTGACTAGAGATCTAATAAAGAATAATATTAATATAGTTATTCATACATTCCTAATATAGATTGATATAGTTATAGATGTAGATTTAACTTAATACTATTTATAGATCCTAGATTAATTGAAGTGCTAATTAACTATTTAAAAAGATTATTATCTTCTAGAATTGTGAATTATTATCTATAAACTATAATAATATTTTAAGCCTAAATCTAATCTTACAAGCCTCTGCTATATATACTATTAATATATCCTCCATACTAATATACTTTATTTATTATTACTAAAATTATAGAATAACTATAGACATACTAATAAAGCTTTAATAGCTACTACTATTTATATATATTAATATATATATATTCTTTTTAACTATATAATCATATATTATGACCATCTTCTTACACCTATTAATTATAATATATAAAGGCTTTTATCAGGATAGTTAAATATATACTTTATAACTCTTCTATTTATTAGCTAAGATTTTTAAGGAAGTATAGAGACACCTATTTTTTTTTTAAATATAAGTTTTTATTAGAGTATAACTACTAAGTATAAATTATTAATCTATATATTTTAAAAGCATATCTTAGGAAATTATATAGATTAGTCCTATATAAATCTAGATTACAGTAGCCTTGATAAGTTGATCTAGCTAATAGTAGATTAGAAGGAGAAATAGTTTTATATTAAATACTTCTACTATTATAGTATGAAATATATTACTAATTAGATATACTGCCTATTTTTAAATATTAATATATTCCTTTATAGTCTTAATAAGTTAAGCCTATGTCATTATCTTAGGCTAGTATTATACTATAGTATTATATAGTATTTAAAGAATAATAATAGCCTAGTAGATCTATTATATTAAGCTGAAAATAACTCCCTATATAGATCTTATTAATCCTTATAAAGTCTCTAGACTGGTACCTACCTTGGCTATAGCCTTATCCTAGTATATATTAAATATAAATTCTAAATTAAGCTAGATTCTAAGGTATTTAACTGCCTTGCTTACCTCTTTTTATATATTATTTTATAGGATAATTAACTATGCTCTTAAAGCAAGCTTACTTTATATATTTATAAAGTAAATAAATTAATATTTTTTCTTATTAAATATAGAAACATAGTGTAAAGCCTACTAATCTATATTAATACTAATATATTAAAGCTTTTCAATAATCTTATTCTTACTATGATTAATAGCTATAATTCCTATATTATTTATTTATCTATTTATTAATATATAATTTGCTTTATCTACATAGTCCTTAATCAGATCTAAGTTATAAATAAGATATAGGATTAATAAGATTAAGGAACCTTATAGGATGCTAATTAGTATAGAAATTAATTTAGAGATGTCTTTTAAGATCTTAATTTATATATTTTATTCTATAAGAAAGATAGTAATCTATAATATAAAATAATTAAGTTATTATTTCTATATATTGTAAAATAATTATAAATAATATATATTATTATAGATATTAGAGATATCTAGTAGTAATATAAAGATAATCTTTAGCCTATTACTCTATATATATTAGATATAATCTAGGATAATTTAAATAGTATAATCTATTAAGATTCTTTTATATCTATCTAAGTGGCTCTTTAAGAGTAGTCCTTCTACTTTTATTATATAACTAATTCTATATGCAATAATAACTTTAAAAAATTTACTAAGTATATTAAGTAAAGCTACTAGTTAATATATTTTAAATATATAATAATCTCAGTCTTTGCCCCTCTTATAGAGAATAACTATAATTAAGTACTAGAAATAAGATAGATTATAACTAGTTTAAATATAGATATTATAGATTTAATAAAGCATATTAAGCACTATAGAGATATCTATAATTTTATATTAAAAGCTATTAAGGATTATATCTAAACTAGGAGCTTTATTAGATAATATAAAATAAATTATATATTTAATCTTGTAATATAAAATCTCTAGAAATATAAGCTATTTAGAATATATAATATTATTAATATTTACTAAATTAGCTTTTAGAATTACTAAAAAGAATAATTCACTAAAAAGTGCTATTTTAGTTTCTATTAAATCACCTATACATCTATTAATTAATTTTAATATTAGTATTATCCTAGATTTATAGAGGCCTCTCTATATATATACCTATTTTATTAACTGCTAAAGGCCTTAAAGACTTTTCTTAATAATTTACTAGATATATTAATAGTAGCTAAGCCTTAAAAATTTACTAATTAATTATTTTTTTTTTATTCTAAGCATATAGATATGTATACTAGATCTAAGAATTATAAATATTAAAGTATAAACAGTATAAATAGCAGCATAGTTTTATTACTTCTTTATATTTAGATATGAAATTAGGGTTACTTTATATACTAAGAATTATCTATAAAATAGTTTTCTTAATTATATAATAGATTATAGTAATAAAGATAGTGGTTAAGAGCTTAATTAAGGATTTAAAAGTATTTATAAGCTTAAAAACTATAAGGTTTTATTCTAATATCTTAATTAGTAGCTTAATATTAATAGCCTTCTAATTCCTTTATCTTGAAGGTTTATTAACTAATATTTAGATATTAATCTAGATATAGATTAGCTAATAATTAGAATTATACTATATAGTATTAGTATATTTAATTAGAATCAAATAGTGGAAGAAGCTTATAGAAAGAAAAATAAAATTAATTATAGATTAAGATTAATCTTATTCCTATATTATTATATCTTTTTTAATAGTAAGCTCTAATTTATAGTAATCTATAATCTTTAGTAATTTAGTACTCTTATTATTAATTTTAATACCAGAGCTACTTTAGATAGAATAATATATATTTATATCTTTAAAAACTAGATACTTACTTATTATAGAATATTTTAAATAAGCTAGCTCCTAGTTAAGAAGATTAAATATTAACAATTTAGGCTTATTATATATATTATAAATATAGAAATTATAAGATTATTTACTATAAAGATGTTATAGATAGAGGATCTAGTAATCTAGAGATATAATAATATATATCTATTTAGTAAGATTAATCTACTTATTAATATATAATATGACTCATACTTATATACTATTAATAGATTTAGAATAAAGCAATTAGTAAATGAGTCAGATAGATTATTATATTATATTATTATACTTATTCCTCTACAGTTCTTAAATAACAATCATAAAGGCCTTAAGTATAATAGGATTATAGAAAAATATAACTATAATCTTATCTTTTAATTTATATATATTATACTATAATATTTTAAATAATATTATATCTACTATTTATTAATCAGGTTAAGGGATAAGTATATTAATATACTATTAAAAGATTTCTTAAAGAGTCTTTTCTTATAAATTAATCTATTATTAGATTGCTAGTACTACTAGTAGATATAATTACTGCTATTAATAGTAAATTAAAATAATAATTCTTATTATATATCTGAGTTAAGCTCTCTACTATTAATCTTTAAAAAGGTAGTAATATTAAATAGTATAAGCTTATTATTATTAAAATTCATAATTATCTCTAAAAGAGGTAATAATAGTATATTATTATATAATTAAGACTAGAATTATTTATAGTAATATTATTTATGAAGAGGCTTATCTGAATTATTATATATATTTATACTATAATCTAGGCCTTATAAATAAATTAATTTCTATATTATTCTTAGCACTATTAATATTAGTAAATTTATATTAAAAAATAGTACTGTTGGTTTAGCTATATTCCGTATCACAATAGCATAGAATAGGGAGCAAGGGCGGTCCAACTGCCCTACGAGGTGAGCCTGCTAATACGCATATATATTCGATAATAATAGACTGATCCCCGGAACCGTAGGGGTTCGGGTGAATATGAAGCTATATACGGGGTTGCGCAGTAGGCGCTAGAGGTATCATAATCCCATGCCAGTGCACAGTACGCTCCTGCACCCAGGGTGCAGGAGCATCAGATTGTGATATTGCTAATCCAACACTAGCAGCTCTCTAAAAGAAAGGAAAAACATATAGTAAATAACATACAATCTAGTGCAGTAAATAAGTATGATAATATAAATAAAAAAATAGAAAAAGAGTGGTGCAAATTAGGGTATTTAAACCTACTACTATTGCTTTGGTAATTCTAATAGTATAGTGAATCTTACAGCCTTAGGTTTAGGGCTATATATTATAGTTTATCTCTCCACCCAGCTATTAATATTAATACATAGTTTATTCATATTAATAAGCTCTTGCAAAGCGTAGCATAGTTTATTCTTTGTCATAGTATCAGCAGGATTGCTATTACTATCAATCTATTTAACCTTTATAATCTCTTATTATTTATATAACTGGTATAAGCATATAAAGTCAATCATAAGCTGCTTTTCTTGTGTTATACTAAGCTTGGCAAGGCATTTATAAAGGCTCTTTAAATCAGTGCAGACTACTAGGGGTAGCAGTTCAGTAAGGTGAAGTAGCTGCGTGAGGATTAACTTGATTGTAGCAGCAGTATTAAATCTATTAACTAGTGCATAGGTTTCTGAGCCTAGTATACTGTGTGTAATCTGCTTGCATTTCATAGATAATCAATAGAGGATATTCATATTGTTTGCTTTATTTACTAGTACAATAATATAGCTAAGCTGTGAGGAATAGTCCTTATTATTAGTGAATAAAGCATTAATAAAGGTAATAAGATGTAGAGTTCATATATCTAATTTAATAAATCATAGTCCTTATTCAGAGTTATCAAGTTGCTATTATAAACACTTGTTAAGAGCCTTGATGTTATTCTTCTGGGGGTCCGTTGTCTGTACTGTGAAGGAAAGATTGAATAAAGCTTCAGATTATGACATTAAAGCTATATATATACTAAGAGCTCACTAAGCGACATACTGCTCTTATAATATAGTACTTTTTTATACCTTGCTATGTGAATTTATAGTATCCACTGATTAGTCTTATATGAGGCGGATGTGGCCGCAGGTTCGCTTTTAGGTAAGAGTAATACTCTAGGTAGTCTCTGTAACAATTGTACTATTAAATTTGAGTGGATTATTAGTTATTAATTCTTTTCAAAGCTTATAGAGAATATTAATATATTAAATTTCATCCTCTTCTTATACTGCAAAGGTGTTGTTGGTAATAATAAAAGTATCATCTATTTGCATGCCGACAATGCCAAATCTTTGGTCTAGGTTAGAGCAGTGGAGAAAATATAGGTTATAGGTTGATGTTTCTATATTGAGCTTTTCTATATAGTGTTTATAATATATATGGAACCAGTGGTTGCCTACTTTAGGGATACTATAAAGAGATCTCACAACCTTGAGAAACATACCTCCAAGGAAATATTGTGCCAGCTCTGGTATAATTCATATATAGAAATCATAATTGAGCTTCGTTGTTAACTGGATATAAGCCTGCGTAATATCGCAGATATAGTACTATATATTGTCCATAGTTACACCAAGGCAGAGAATAATTCGTTGGCTGGCTCATTATATTATCGGTGACTGCATTAGTATGTATTTCTTATCTTTATTATTATAGGCTTGTACAACAAGTCATAATTTCTCGAAGGCTTTGTCAGTGCCCTTATTCTTAACATCATTAACAAATCTTGCAGTGAATATACATGTGCCTATTAATATATCTTTTTTTTTAGTATATTCAAATACATCCCTTTCCAGTAAACTATTGATCTTCTTCTGTTGCAAACCTTTGAATTATGCCAATATAGTAGCTATAAATTAATAGTATAACTCATCCTCATATTCTTGTGTGAATTGGCTAAGAAAGGTGTGCTATATGTAGCCTTCTCTATAACGTGCGGGCAGACAGTGCTCTCGCTATGGGTATTAACCTGTAGTTACTTTGGGCTAGGGCACATACTATGGAATAACAACTAATAGTAGAGGTGGAATTATAGCTTAAAAATCAATCCTAGGAGAGGTTTCTAGAGTATTATAGAAGCTTTTCTCAGGATTTGGCTGGGTAATGGCTTCATTATTAGGGATAAGGTCATCTAGTTATGCTTTAGGGTCAATATAGTATAGTTTAACAGTGGTTGACCAGAATAGGGTTAGTCTATTTGGAAGCTTAATAATACATATCTTATTATTAATTGCTAATAGTTTATATGGTCTGGTCTATCTTCCTGTATATCCAGTATTTCCTCCTCTTCATACAAGTACATCTGAGTTAAGGGGAAGACAGTGCACAGTGGTTAATAAGGGTCTATTTCTGGTGTTAATAGCATTGGCGACCTGGTGTTAAGTATATATCCTATAGATCTTGGTTATTGCTTTCTTGACTGCGGCAGCATATTAAGTGATTATAGGTGTAGGGAGGTTGTATTTAGTTATTTATAGATAGATATTAAAGACAAGAAGAGTCAGTATAAGGCTATCTGGACTTGCAATATTATTGATAGCTTTAATAGCTATTTATAAAATTATTTTAAGTAAGATCTTAGGCAACTCTTCTTTCATAATTTCATATAAACAGTGAAGTATAGTATAGTATTATTCAACAGTACTAATTAACTAATGGGCTTTAACAAATACAGTAGTAATAATTATGTCTATTAATAAAACATCTTATAAGAATTCCTTATTAGTGAAATTCTTGCCAGTATTAATAATAATAAAATTAGAAGGACCAAGGTATATGTCAATCCATATAATCTATAGCATAATCTATATTGCCTTTGCTAAGATACTTTTGAGCTAATATATAGTATTGAAGTATATAGCTTCATCAACAATATAGAATACTAGTTTATTGTTGATATATATTATGTTAATAATAATTAAATAATTGAAGTTAACATCATCCTATATTGTAAATCTAAAATAACTAGGAGATTGACTATAGATTTGACAATAATAGCAGAACTTCTATATATATTTTAATACTTCAGTATCAACATCATAGCCAGTGCATATAAGTAATTTTCAAAGCTTTTCAACTAACAGGTGGCTAAACCAACAGTATAGACAGTATAGTTTAGTTTCTATAAGAAAACATGCTTTGGTATCAAAAGATTTAACTAGATACAATTTAAGCAAGTAATCCTATACAAGAAATGGATGACCAAAGCATCATAAGATTAATATTGTTATACCAGACCCTAGTCCAACAAGAACATTTTTTATATTGTTAAAATAGATGCTGAATTAGTCCATATCTTTGATTAAGAGTAGAAACAGTATTATTACCTTAATGATATGGAATTATATATCACCAACAGGGATCGGCACGTTAATTGACCCAATAGATTTGACTAATTCATCTGGTCTAAATCATATAATTATTTGGCCTGCTATAGAGATGTTGAGTATAATATTACTGATAGTCTTCTAATAAGTGAGATATTAGGCATATCTAGCTGTAGAGTGCTCTGTAGTACTAATGTCAATTAAGATCCCTATAAATGTGTTTATCAAATAACATAGTTTGGTAAGAAAAGAATATTAAGATATTACTGAGAGAGTGTTATATAGTGTATCAGCTATTATTACAGTATCTAGAATGTTATGCTTAGCTAATTCCAGGCTGCCTTCAAATCATAGCTTTGCCTAGAGAAAATAGGCTATAGAACAATTAGCAAGGTCAGTAGCAAGGGATTTAAAATATCCTTTATGCTCTGGATTAGCAATTATAAAATGATTACTAGTATATATCATTCCTTTGCTTTTATTATTCTATATTTTATATCTGCTGGGCGCTTTCATACCTAATAAGAATGCTTTGAATACTTTATCATTAGTCTCTTTATCCTGAGTTATAGCTGCTGAGGGTCAATTGTCGCTAGCTATAAAGTAAGCTTTCACACACTCAAGATAAGCTCAGAAAGCAGTATCCTGTTCCTCTTTTATATGGTTTATTAACTAATATCCAGCCTTTTTACATACTCTGCATATCTTGGCTACAGGATTCCATAAGGAGTTATAGCAGCTGCAGTCTTTATCCTATTGGGAATGGTGTGATAAGTGGCTGCGGTACAGGAGGTATGACTGTTAGTAATAATAGCAGCAGTCTATATAGTAGGCATTAATAATATGGGAGCCTTAAAAAGTGGCTTCCTTTTTAGTATCTTTCTATTATGTAACTATCCTGCGCAAGGACTCTATAAGGCTATATACTAATATTATTAATGATATTGAGACTTTATAGCATGCTGGTATAAGCTGTGTAGCTGCAAATAGCTTTGCAATGTATAGTACTTCAGTTTAGAGCTCTAGGCAGAGTTTATAATACATCTTTTCCATATCTGTAAATATGATTTCGAGGCATTCAAGAACTAGCTTTTCAGGGTAATTATTCATTGTTCTCAGCAGATTCATAGCATCCTATATTTCTTGTATTTAGCAGAGGTGTTCTTTGGTTTCAAAATGTGCCTTTATCACTATTGCTAGATTGATTCCTTATTATAACCAAGTTGGATTATTAGTCCAGTAATAGCTTAATACTACACTCTTAAGCATAATATAGAATACATCTCTTACAGCTTCCAGGGTACAATATCTATAATGAGCGCAGATATATGTAAACATCTGGTATACTAGATCAAATAATTCCTCAGGGCCTCTATACTTCATATGATCAAGGAAGGCTTTCTGCAGGTTTAGAAGATTCAGTGTATCATAGTTGGCATACTGCAGTTCATAGTATGTATTAAATCTTTGAGAAGCTGGTGTATTTATTATTTATACAGATTTATATGTTGTCCTTGCTCTAAGGGTTATTAAGCTATAGGTTTAACTAGGTGCCACTAGAGTAGGTATTATCTCTTAGATCTAGTTATATCAGGCTTATAATTATACTAATACAGTGTTTCTAGTTTAAAGCATTCAAATCAAGTCATCATAGGTGAGTTCGATAGTCAGTGATTTAAATATTCCTTATCATAGTATATAATACTTGATTTCATCTTCTGTCTATATATGTTGCTTAGGTTCAGCAAGAGTTATAGAAAGTATAGGTACTGCATAGCCTTCTTTTGCTATATATACTCTATTAGTTCAGAGGGTATTGTATAGCTTAATCAGGGTCTTATAGGGTATAATTCAAAGGGTCTCCTCATTCCATGCTGCGAATTCTTCATGGAAAGTGATCTATAAATCCTTATTATATATGTCAGCGTACTCCTCAAGTATAGGCTAATATATACTTTTTAATTGTTTCCTTATCTTTGCCTGTCGGATCAAAGGTTTTTGAATAGTTCTCAGATAAGGATGAGCTCTGGGTTGTAAGGGCTATATTGTCAGGGATTCCAGTGCTTAGTTCAAGGCTCTAGGGATAGGTGTGAATCGATATCAAATGAACGAGTCAATCCATCAGGGTAGATGCGAATAGTAGTAGTAAGGGGACCTTTGATCTGTGGGCCTCACTGATCAGTGTTGGTTTAGCTATATTCT
>JBBVQN010000279.1:0-11108 GCA_038993655.1 Talaromyces verruculosus | reverse complement strand
GCTCTCATTATTTTTCCTAAAATTGGCCTATTTCTAGTTATATATGTTAAAAATTTAGTTAGCCTAAGTCCACTTCCTGAAAGGGAATTGGCAGACCTTACATAGTCCACGACTGGTAAAAGGTCTCTAAAATGGAAGCATAAATATAAATAAATTAGTATATTAATCTACTATAACTAGTACCATATTATAGACAGTACTGTTATGCATACTTGGCGGGAGATCTGTAATAAAATCAAGTGAAATACTATCACCAGATCCAGCAGGAATAGATAATAATTATAGTTTACTATATAGCTTATAATAATATATCTTTCTCAATTAATATATATCATAGGTTATTATATATTTAGTAACATCTTAGATTATACCCAGCTAATAGAACTTTCTTTTTAAGAGTTCTGTAGTCCTTATAACACTAAAATAGCTAGTAATTAGATTATTATAATATTGCTGTAACAACACTGATCTTAACATTAAATCATTTAATATATAAACTATATTACTTTTATATAAAATATTATCTTAAAGCTTCTATAAAGACTCCAAAATACTACTATTAGGGCTTAAAACCTGAAGATTAGTTTTCTTTCTTTAAATAAAGATATCTTTTCTTTATATAGTTTAAATATTTTTTAATAGAATAGGCCTTAGTATTTTAAATATACTTTTATCTTTTATATTTTCTAAGACAAGTAAATAGAATAAGTAGTTTCTAAAGGACTAATACTCTTCCTGCCTATTTTTAAAAAGAATCTATAGTTACTTTTCTAACATACTATTCTTAGACTCAACCTACACCCGCCTAATAGATTTCTAGGATAGATTTAAGATAATTCTTAAAATAAACTCTAAATCTTCTTCTTCACCTTTAGTAGGATCCTTACTAGGTAGATTACTAGAGTATATATCTTTTTCTAAAAGGCTTATTCTCATAATAATATCTAAATATCCAATTAACTTATAGTTAAGAACTATCTTTATCACTAAATTGCTAACCTAATCAGTCCTTATAGATACTATCATAGTACTCTCTCTAGAGTAATCAATCTTCTCTAAAATTATTATAGCTGCTAAACCTAACCAACCAGTCTTTAATAGAATTATTATAGCAACTAGTCCTGATCTAGATTAATTAATTACTTTATCAGAAATTATTATAGTAGACTCTATAACTTTATCTAATAATACACTATATAGAACTAGCAGATAGCTAGGCTAATAACCCTATAGTTAATAATTATATAAAAATATCACTAACAATATATATAATTATAACTTTTATTACAAAGTTAGAAATAGATCTATATTTATTTCTTCCTCCCCTTCTAAAAAGTTAGGGTGCCTGCTAGAAGCATTAGCTAGGTTTTAGAACCCTAGCTTATACTTAATAACAAAGTTATATACAGCTAAATATTAGACCTAGTATATTTATTTAATATTTAAATTCTTTATCTTGAAGAAGTATTGTAGATTATTATAATCAGTTTAAACTCAGATCTCATACTTATTTCCTTCTAAGTAGTACCTCTACTTCTAAAATATATATATAATTATGCTAAGTTCTTAATTATAAACTTTCTAATTTTATTGAATAATATCAAACTTATATAATATAAAAGCTACTAGCTGCTAGTTTAAATAGCACTATAATAGGATCTTCCTATCTGTAGGTTGATATATAATAGCACCTATTCTCTATTTTAATATATTAGTTTAAACTAATATAGATTTTTTAAGATCAAAATATTTAATAAAAGGTAGATTAGTAAAAGCTTTCTTTAATACTTCAAAGAATTATATAGTTTCTAAAATAAGTTTAAAGAGCTTCTTTAAATATTTATCAGCTCTATGAAGTATATTTATCAATAGAATAATAATAATTAAATAATTCTTAATAAACTTCTAGAAAAATCTTATAAATCCTATAAAGGACTAGATATCCTTAATAATTTTTAATATAGACTATTTCTAAATTGCTTAGACTCAGTCTTTATCTATTAAAATATCTTAATTATTTATTAAATATCTAAGAAATCTTAGTTTCTTTTAGTAGAATTTATACTTTAAAAGTTTTGCATATAGGTTTATAGAATATAACTATTTAAATATCTGTTTGATATGCTTTTCATATTATTTTTTATCTTTAAAAAAGATAAAAATATTATTCAAGTAAATAATAATAAAGTTATCTAATAGCCCTCTTATTATTTTATAGATATAAGACTGAAAAGTAGCTAGTATATTCATTAATCCAAAGAACATTATAAAATACTTATAATAACTATATTAGATATAGAATATAATCTTCTATTCATCTCCTTTCTTGATTCTAATTTGGTAGTAGATATCTCAAAGATCAATCTTTATAAATATCTTTATACCTACTAACCTATTCAACATCTCATTGATATAAGGCAATGGATATTAATTTTTAATTATTATTTTATTAAGACTTTAATAATTAATATAGACTTATAGATTTCTATCTAATTTTTTAATAAAAAGGATTAAAGTATCTACAAAACTAGTAGAAGATTAGATCTATCTCTTCTACTATATCTTCTCAAGGTAACATAATAGGTGATCTAATTCTATTGCTAAGTATAGATATAAAAGTCTATATAAAGATATAACAGAGTTAGATTAAAGCCTGATCTTATATTCTACTTTATAGAAAGATAATCTAGCAGCTTCTATTTCTAAAAATATATCTTAGTATCCCTAGTATACAAAAGAAAGAATTAGCCCTTAGTATAATTTAAAGAGACTAGAAATTAGCAAATAAAAAAAGTCTTTAATTATAATCTTTGCAAAGCATTTTATTAATATAAACTATAGTTTCAGTACTTTATAATAGAATCTTTAAGTATGATTCTTAAAGCTAGTAATCATAGGTTCTTTATAATAAAGCTATAGCTTGCTAAGAATTATATCAAATCCTATTATATTAATTATAATAAATAATTATTTATATAATTTAATGACTCCTTAATAATTAGTAATAATAATAAAGATTATAATATTATTATAATTGATTATAGATATACTATTAATAAATTCTATAAAAGATAGGAGGTCTAGGGGTAATTACTAACTGATACTAAAAAGGAGTTAATATAATATAAAATTCAAATCTCTCTCTGTATCCAATATACCTATTAAATAATATTATATTTTTAGAAGATTCAGACTTAAATAGATTAGTATTATATATTTATTCTTCTTCTTAAGCTAGTTTAGGCTAATAATCACTGCATATCTTTATTATATCTTATAAATATTATAGTTTTTATTGTTATTGTCGGATTAGCAATATCACAATCCGGCGCTCCTGCACCCCGGGTGCAGGAGCGTACTGCGCACCGGCACGGGATTATGATACCCCTAGCGCCTACTGCGCAACCCCGTATATAGCTTCGTATTCACCCGAACCCCTACAGTTCTGGGGATTAGTCTATTATTATCGAATATATATGCGTATTAGCAGGCTCACCTTGTAGGGCAGTTGGACCGCCCTTGCTCCCTATTCTATGCTATTGTGATATAGAATATAGCTAAACCAACACTGATCAGTGAGGCCCACAGATTAGAGGTCCCCTTACTACTACTATTCGTACCCACCCTGACAGATTGACTTGTTCACTTGATATTAATTTGTACCTATCTCTAGAGCCCTAAATCAAGCACTGGAATCCCTGATAATATAGCCCCTATAACCTGGAGCTTATCCTTATCTAAGAACTATTCAAAAACTTTTGATCTAATAGGCAAAGATAAGGAAATAGTCAAAAAATGCATATTAGCCTATACTGAAGAGTATACTAACATATATAATAAGGATTTATAGATTACTTTCTATAAAGAATTTACAGCATAGAATAAGGAGACCCTTTAAATTATACCCTATAAGACCCTAATTAAGCTATGTAATATCTTCTAAATTAATAAAGTATATATAGTAAAAGAAGGCTATGCAGCACTTATACTCTTTATAGCTCTTGCTAAATCTGAGCAATATATATAGACAGAAGATAAAATCAAATATTATATATTATAATAAGGAATATTTAAATCACTAATTATTAAACTTATCTATAATAACTTGATTCAAACACTTTAAACTAGAAATATTATACTAGTGTAATCACAAGCCTGATATAATCAGATCTAAGAGGTAATATCTACCTTAATAGCACTTAATCAAACCTATAGCTTAATAACCTCTAGAGCAAGGATAATATATAAATCTATATAAATAATAAATACACCAGCTTCTTAGAGATTTAATATACACTATAAACTGCAGCATGCCAACTATAGTATACTAAATCTCTTGAACCTGCAGAAAGCCTTTCTTGATTATATAAAGTACAAAAGCCCTAAGGAATTATTTAATCTAGTATACCAGATATTTATATATATCTATGCTCATTATAGATACTATACCCTGGAAGCTGTAAGAGATATGTTCTATATTATGCTTAAGGATATGGCATTAAGCTATTACTAGACTAATAATCCAACTTAGTTATAATAAGGAATTAACCTAATAACAGTAATAAAGGCATATTTTAAAATTGAAGAACACCTCCACTAAATACAAGAAATATGGGATGCTATGAATCTGCTGAGAATAATGAATAATTACCTTGAAAAGCCAGTTCTTGAATGCTTTGAAATCATATTTACAGATATAGAAAAGATATATTATAAACTCTATCTAGAGCTCCAAACTGAAGCACTATATGTTGCAAAGCTATTCACAGCTATATAGCTTGTACTAGCATGCCATAGAGTCTTAATATCATTAACAATATCAGTATACAGCCTTATAGAGTCCTTGCGCAGGACAGTCACATAATAGGAAGATACTAAAAAGGAAGCCACTTCTTAAGGCTTCTATATTGTTGATGCCTACTATATAGACTGCTGCTATTACTGTTGATAGTCACGCTCCTTATACTGTGGCTGCTCATCACACTATTCTTAATAGGATAAAGATTGCGGCCGCTATAACTCCTTATAGAATCTTGTAGCCAAGATATGCAGAGTATGTAAAAAGGCTGGATATTGGTTAATAAACTATATGAAAGAGGAATAGGATACTGCTTTCTGAGCTTACTTTGACTATATGAAAGCTTATTTTATAGCTAGTAATGATTAACCCCTAGCAGCCACAACTTAGGATGAAGAGACTGATGATGAAGCTTTCAAAGCATTCCTATTAGGTATGGAAGTGCCCAGTAGATATGAAATGTAGGACTATGAAAGCAAAGGAATGATGTATACTAGTAATCACTTTATGATTACTAATCTAGAGCATAAAGGATATTCTGAATTCCTTGCTACTAACCTTGCTAATTGTTCTACAACCTATTTCCTCTAGACAAAGCTACAATCTAAAGGCAACCTGGAATTAGCTAAGTATAACACTCTAGATACCGTAATAACAGCTAATACATTGTACGACACCCTCCTGGTAATACCCTAATATTCTTTTCTTATTGAACTATATTATTTAATAAATATGTTTATAGGGATCCTAATCGATACTGGCGCTGCAGAGCACTCTATAGCTGGATATGCCCAATATCTTGCCTACCAGAGGACTGCCAGTAATACTATACTTAACACCTCTACAGCAGGCCAAGCAACCATATAATTCAGACCAGATGAATCAGTCAAATCTATTGGGTCAATTGACGTGCTAACCCCCATTGGTGACATATAATTCCATATTATTAAGATAATAACACTGTTTCTACTCTCAATCAAAGATATAGACTGACTCAGCATCTACTTTAATAATACAAAAAATATTCTTATTAGACCAGGGTCTAGCATGACAACACCAATCTTATAATACTTTAGTCATCCATTTCTTGTATAGGATCACTCACTTAAATTATACCTGGTTGAATCCTTTGATGCTGAAGCATGCTTTCTCATAGAAACTGAACTATACTATCTATACTGCCAGTTTAGCCATCTATCAGTTGAAAAGCTTCAAAAATTGCTTGTATGCGCTGGCTATAATATTAACACCAAAGCATTGAAATATATACAGAAGTTCTGCCACTATTGCCAAATCTATAATCAATCCCCTGGTCATTTTAGATTTACAATACAGGATGACGTCAACTTCAATTATTCAATCATTATTAACATAATATATATCAACAGTAAATCAATACTCTATATTATTGACAAAGCTACACACTTCAACACCATATATTGGCTCGAAAGCATCTCAGTAAAGGCAACATAGACCACACTACAGATTATATAGATCAACACGTACCTTGGCCCCTCTGATTTTATTATTATTAACACTAGCAAGAATTTCACTAGCAAGGAATTCTCATGAGATGTTTTATTAATAGATATAATTATTACTACTATACCTGTCAAAGCCCATTGGTCAATTAATACTGTTAAATAATACCATGCTATACTTTGCTGCTTGTATGAAATCATAAAAGAAGAGCTGCCTAAGATCTCACCTAAAACAGCTCTACAAATAGCTGTTAAAGCTGTTAATGATACCATAGGTCTAGATAGCCTTGTGTTGATCCTTCTTGTCTTTGGTGCCTATCTATAAATGACTGAATATAACCCCCCTACACCTATAATTGCTTAATATGCCACCACAGTCAAGAAAGCAATAATCAAGATCTGTAGGATATGTGCTCAATACTAGGTCACTGATGCTATCAACACTAGAAATGGACCCTTGTCAATCACTATGCACCATCTTCCCCTCAACTTGGATGTACTTGTATGGAGAGGAGGAAACACTGGATATGCAGGAAGATAGACTGGACCATATAAACTATTAGTGATTGATAATGAGATATGTACTATTGAGCTTCCAAGTGGACCAACTTTATTCTGGTTAATCACTGTTAAACTATACTATATCAACCCTAAAGCACAACTAGATGACTTTACCCCTAGTAATGAAGCTATTACTTAGCCAGACCCTGAGAAAAGCTTCTATAATACCCTAGAAGCCTCTCCTAGAATTGATTCTCAAGCTATAATTCCACCTCCACTATTAGTTATTATTCCATAGTACATGCCCCAGCCTGAAGCAATTATAGGTTAATACTTACAGCAAGAGCACTGTCTGCCTATACATTATAGGAAGGGCTATGTATAGCACACCTTTCTTAGCTAATTCACACAAGAATATAAGGACAAGTTATACCACCAATTCGCAGCTACTATATTAGCATAATTTAAAGGTTTACAATAGAAAGAGATTAACAATTTACTGGAAAGGGGTATATTTGAATATACTAAAGAAAAAGATATATTAATAGGCATATATATATTTACTGCAAGATTCATCAACAATATTAAGAACAGGGGCATTGACAAAGCCTTCAAGAAATCATGACTTGTTGTACAAACTTATAATGATAAAGGCAAGGAGTATGTACTAATACAGTCACTAATAATACAATAAGCCAGTCAACAAATTATTCTCTGCCTCGGCGTAACTATGGATAATATATAGTACTATATCTGCGATATTATACAGGCTTATATCCAGTCAATAATGAAGCTCAATTACGACTTCTATATATGAATCACACTAGAGCTGGCATAATATTTCTCCGGAGATATATTTCTTAAGGTTGTGAGACCTTTTTATAGCATCCTTGAAGCAGGCAACCACTAGTTTTATATATATCACAAACACTATACAGAAAAGCTTAATATAGAAATGTCAATCTATAATCTATATCTTCTCTACTGCTCCAACCCAGACTAAGGATTTGGTATTATTAGTATGTAAACAGATAATACTCTTATTGTTGTTAATAATACCTTTACAGTATAAGAAGAGGATAAAATTCAATATGCTAATATTCTCTACAAGCTCTGAAAAGAATTAACAACTGACAATCCACTTAAATTTAATAGTGTGGTTATTATATAGACTGCCCAGGGTATTACTCTTACCCAAAAGTGAACCTATAGCTATATCTGCCTTATACAAGACCAACCAGCAGATACTATAAATTTATGTGGTAAGGTATAAAAAAGTGCTATACTACAAGAGCAGTATATCACTTAGCAAGCTCTTGGTGTATATATAGCTTTAATATCATAACCTAAAGCTTTATTCAATCTTTCCTTTATAGCACAGATAATAGACCCCTAGAAGAATAATATCAAGACCTTTAATAAGTGTTTATAATGGCAACTCAATAACCCTGAATAAGGACTATAATTCATCAAATTAAATATATGAACTCTATATTTTATTACCTTTGTCAATGCTTTATTTGCTAATAACAAGGACTATTTCTTACAGCTTAGCTATATTATTATACTAGCAGACAAAGTAAACAATACAAATATCTTCTATTAGTTATCTATGAAATGCAAGCAGATCACACACAGCATATTAGGCTCAGAAATCTATGCACTAGTCAACAGATTTAATACTGCTGCTATAATTAAATTAACCCTCATATAGCTACTCCACTTTATTAAACTGCTGCCTTTAGTGGTCTGTACCAATTCAAAGAGCCTTTATGAATGTCTTGCCAAGCTTAGTATAATATAAAAAAAGCAGCTTATAATTGATTTTATATGCCTATACTAGTTATACAAATGATAAGAGATCACAGAGATTAAATAGATTAATAATAATAATAATCCTGCTAATGCTATGACAAAGAACAAACTATGCTACACTTTACAAGAGCTTATTGATATAAATAAGCTATATATCAATATTAATAGCTAGGTAGAGAGATTAACCACAATATACAGCCCTGAACCTAAGGCTGTAAGATTCACTATACTATTAGAATCACCAAAGCAACGGTAGCAGGTTTAGATACCCTAATTTGCACCACTCTTTTTCTACTTTCTTATTTATATCATTACACTCATTTACCATACCAGATTGTATGTCATTCACTACGCGTTTTTTTTTTCTTTCTTTTAGAGAGCTGCCAGTGTCGGATTAGCAATATCACAATCCGGTGCTCCTGCACCCCGGGTGCAGGAGCGTACTGCGCACCGGCACGGGATTATGATACCCCTAGCGCCTACTGCGCAACCCCATATATAGCTTCGTATTCACCCGAACCCCTATAGTTCCGGGGATTAGTCTATTATTATCGAATATATATGCGTATTAGCAGGCTCACCTCGTAGGGCAGTTGGACCGCCCTTGCTCCCTATTCTATGCTATTGTGATACGGAATATAGCTAAACCAACAGTTATCTTATCCCTTTTAAGCTTTTTATAATAAGGTATTAAGTTAAGAATTTAGTCATTTTGCTTCTTTTAATAATAGTTTAAAACTATTATAGTAGCAAGTAATAAAATAGTCTATACTTTAATATCCCTTTTAATTATAATAATAATAAATAGGCAAGAGATCTTTATTCTTAGTATTTAGTTTCTTATTATTACTAGAAGCTTATTTATCCTTATAGTTCTTATTATTTATATACTTCTACTTGTTTAGTTTTCTTTTTAAAGGCTTATCCCTTAGATTATTCAGATTATTATAATTACATTTTAATATCTTATTAAGTATAATCTATTCATTTTTATACAATTTCTATAGTTAAGTAGTCTCTTTAAGATATAAGATTATATCCTAGAAATCTATATTCTAATCTAGGAGTTTTAGCTTTAGCTAGTCAGGAAGCTTAGTAATAAAAGCTATAATTTTATCTTAATTATTAACTTGAGCTCTTATCCTACTTTAATTATATAAATAAGAAAATTTGCTATAAAATATTTATAGATTATTTATTTTAGAAGTCTTAAACTCTTTAAAATCTATATAAGTATTAAGAGACTATATTATTCTTATCTTAATACAAGCTTTAATCCATTTAATAAAATCATTAAATATAAACTAGACTAGGTCTAAAATCTTTTTATATTCTATTTATTATATCTAATATTTACCTTTTAGCTAGATAGTTATAGTTAATACTTTTTCTACCTTAGAGTATATATATCTAATAAAGTTGTTCTTAATATCTTCTATCCAGTGTTTATATTCCTAGAAATTCTTTAACTTAAAGTGATCTGGTTTGGGCTTTAAAACTAGTTTTTTATAGATAATATAGATTATAGTTAGAGATAGAATAGCTTTAAAATATAAAAATAAAGGAATAGGCTAGTTAACTGTCTATATTAAAGGAATAAAGGCTTCTTGAGTAGAGGATTAATTAATTAGCTAGCTCAGAATCTTAGCTATCTATTCTTATATAATAGTTTAGCTGTATTACATCTTCTTTTAAATTCTTTAAAGTGCTTGTATCTCAAGATTTAGATAATAAATTATTTAAGCTGAGGCTGTAGCTTATTTTTATAGAGATAGAAAACCTTTATATTAGCTCTAGAATAGTGAGTTAATAATCTAGATTTCTAAAGATTCTTTTTCTGGTTTAAAAGTTTTAGTAAAATACTAAATCTCTTAAATAGTCTCTTAAGATTTCTTAGTAGAATCCACACTGCTTAAATATTATGATAAAAAGAGATTTCTTTAATAGTGGTTACCACTGGCTCCTATAAAGACTTAATAATTATATATAGAATATAAGTTTACTATAGTAAATCAATTTAATGAAGAGTTTTATAGATAAAGTGATTATAATATAATAATATAGGTAGAATAATAGTCTAAATATAGATATAAGCTACAGAACACTTGCTGAGCTGTTTACTATAGAAACTAGATACTATATATATACTAAAAGTAAGCAAAAAGCTGTAGTATAATTATTATAAAGAATAATCACTTGATCCCCTTTTATAATTGTTATAGGATCTTTGCTGCTTATATACATATATAGTAGAATGCCTAAATGGCACCATGTAGTAAGGCTACTAGAATCATATGACCTCTGCCCAACTGCTAGCTTCCATGCTGCTGCCTTAGATTGAGGGCATCAATCCTTCAAGCAATCAGATTGGCCTTCTCAATCTCGCGATGGAATCAGCCTTTACAGAAAAATATAATAATATTAATTTTAAATGGAAAGCAAATCTATTAAAAATTAATAGATTATTATGGTGTACTATTCAACAATTAAAGATAAGACATGGATATTTTTTA
>JBBVQN010000277.1:0-12525 GCA_038993655.1 Talaromyces verruculosus | reverse complement strand
TTCGACCGAGGAGGAGGCGATGCTCAAGAGTGATACGGCGTAGCACATACATTGCTGCCCCTTTCTCATCTGACTCATCTAACAAAGTCTCCGCCTTTCAGCTGTTGATCATTCCGCTTGCTACGTCTTGCAAGATAACGACATTGCCTTAGTTTCAGTAATCCACCGCAAGCAATCTAAAGACATGACGTGACGGCTTGCTAGGCCACCACTTGCTTATAGGGGAAGAGGGAGTGTCACACCGAGGGGAGACCGCTCTGCCGATAGCTTGTCTGCTTATCGCAGCTAAAGTCATCAACGGATTCTGGCCGGATTAAGTAGGGCTCACTAAATGCTTCCATCGTTGTTTAAGTATTCATAGGGAAAGGGATTGGGCATTCCTTACGGCGTTTAACATGGCTTCAAGACACAGTAACAATCACAAGACACTGAGCGACTGCAAAGACAGAGAAAGCTTCTACTCGACATAAGCAGTGGCATGTCAGTAAATAGTTCGCGTGAGCTGCCTTGGAGTCTTGTGGCATTGACTTAGCGACAGTATCTTGACCCCAGGAGAAGGGCAACGCTGCTTATATTGAGACCCGCGAACAGGACTATTTCTCGCGACGTACAGTAACGCTATCGTGGCTTCGTGTGCCATAATGAAATCTGGAAGAAGACTTTGTACACGATGGGTGAGAAAGGAACATGCTAATCTGGTGAGACCAGAACTCCGTTCTCTGTCCCTGCCAGAACGACTAGGCATTTCCATTGCACCTGATCAATCAGATGGCATCCGTCCCTCCCAAGTAGGCAGTCTTGTGCCGCGAAACTTAATATACTGCCTGATAATATGATAGTATATTTGGTTTGATGAGTCCAAGGCCTCATGGAAGAGCTAGTGGCTACAATTACCTGTTTTCAATCCAAACTGTAGCCGGCCGGTATAGGTACGTATCCTATATGGAAATTGTCCCTCTCGCACATAACTCCTTCCTCCGTCCAGAACTCCGCAGCGGAATCAGCTAATAGAGTCCATAGGACAGGTGAATATATTTCGAGGGGGCGTGCGGTGAGTCAGTAATTGATGGGAAGTCGTGCTTGGTAGGGCCATCAGGTAGTCACCTTACGCTTCTTAGGAGGGAACGAGTCATCATTATAAAAGTCAGCACTGACGAAGGATACAGTAAGCATTCAGAGGGTTGAAGCAGACTTCGCACGAGAGCCAACCGACCTCAAGATACTGAATACTGACCATTCCTAACAGTACACATGCATTGTTGAGTGATGTCGTAGTTGAGTTCATCCAATCTTCAAAATAGTCTTGCATGTTGACGCTGTGCGGTCATGGCTCCCACAGTTCTAAATATAAAAACGTGTATATCTTTACAAATTCCCTGCGCCTAGCTTCACCGCTGGACGCGAGTAATCATGGAACTTCGCGATATAAGGCCGCTGCTCAACTCGCTTGACGAATCATGCTATCAAGAATTGCTATTCCTCATGCTCTCTCGCCTGGACCCATCGTACATCGTGTCTCGTCGAATCCTTCTCGATGCTTTAACACAGTTCCTTTCTCGCGCATCCCATCCTCAACTAGTCGAACTCCTTCCAGAGTCGATCGTGCGGTATAGGATGAACACAAGCCACTGCAAACCGAATGCCCGTGTTTCCTTGGCTCGGTATCGCACCCCATCGTTTCCTCTACAGACTATACGAGCGCGTAGTGATTCTATCCGGATACCCAATTTCTCCACCACGCCCGACAATTTCATTCCCTCGACATCAGGTGATAACTTCCGTAGCGGTTCCTCGGCAGAGAACCGCGCGAGTTTGAATCCGAAATCCATGGACCATACATCAACGCCTTCGAGCGTCCAACCAGAGAGCCCCTCATCGACAGCGGAGTCGCCTTCTAGTCCAATGTCTCGGAGAAATCGGAAATCGATGGATGACCACAGACAAGAATTGGTATCCTATCGGACTCTCGTTCGAATTATTAAGGCATTGCCAAGCCGAGATCACTACATACCAGAAAACATCCGATCTGACCCGCAACGCCTGTGGAAAGACGAACGCTCTTTCCTGGAGAGTTCTGATGGTGAGACCGATGCAATCAGGCGCCATCGTCTCCTGCGTGATGGAGAGAAGAGGAACACCGGTGACAAGACGTTGGCCCGCAGCCGAGATCGCATGTTCAAGATCTTGAGGGGTAACGAGCAGGAGATTTTACTCTCGCAATGCCGACAAGCAGCAGGCGACGCGGCTCAGGTAGATATCGATCGGGCCTTATGCCGGCAACTCACGATTTCCACCAGGGAGTTGAGAAGTCTACGGACCTTGTGGACAAGGTACATATCTCTCATGAGGGACTTTGGGCCCGGGTCAATTCTCGTTCTGAGTGGTAGCCATACTGAGTGAGTAGGGTATTCATCCTAAAAACCACCCGAGACTAACGCATGTAGCTGGTTGCGCCTACCGGAAGAAGATTTCACCATCCTTACCGCGTATGTTAGACTCTACCGGCCGGAGTGGGTCGAGCTGGCCAAGTCCTGCAATCTCGTAGCGGCGGCAGGGCTTGCCCACGGGCTACTCAGGGTCGGCATGCACCCTCACGCTTTCCCAAACACTCATTCGATTCTGATATCGATCCTTATGAAATATATACAGATCGGAGAGGGTGGCATTGTGCCAAACAACGAGACAAATGACGATGAAGATCCATCTCCCGCTGTACCTCCGTCGATCGTAGAAGCGGCACAAAGGCTCCATCAAACTGTAGGCCACTGTGGCCGTTGTTCACCAGATATGGCTTCAAACGGTCTCCCGGCGAGGATTGTACGGGTTCTCCTGTCGAAATTTGAGATGGTGCCGGAGAGGCAGAATCGCCACCGCAGCTAGACGATGCCTTAGAGCTTGCAACCTGGTCCCATTCGTCAAGTGCCCGAAAGTCAAACAAGCGAAAGCGTCTACTTGGCAGCGAAGAGGAGGGAACAAAACGCCTACGACAGGACGACGCGTTAACACAAGCCCTGGATATTTCCACCTCGGATGATGATTTTCATTGGAGCGATGGTAATGGTGGGAACTTGGACGTTTTGAGGGAGAGAGACCGTGTTGAAAACCTGACACATGATTTTTTCGGAAAATACCTTCCCCACTGATGCATAGATAGCAATAGGGAAAGTACAGACTCGGACAAAATTTGTCAAGCAAGTCAATACACCATGTCACTGCAACGCATGGCCAGGTGCATGGCTTGTCAATCACTTGGTGCACAAAGCTTGGCATCAGTTTCACTTACACGTCTCGATCGTCAAACGTCGAATGCATTAGCCGCTCCACCTACAGGACAATGTGACGTCCGTACAATGCGAATCGGCATTTTACGCGAAGTGATCCTGCACCCTAGTAAGGCCATCAGCAAGTGATGCCCGTCCCTCGATTTATTTGCTTGTGGCTCGTAGGTAATAGTGAAATTCTGTTCATCAATCTATTTTTCCTGGGAAGACTTTCAACATACATTCCATTAAGCTTTTGTTGGCGTGTCTCTTCACTACTCCGTTGCTCGGTTCTTTTACCAGTCTTTCCACTAGTTATTGACCATTTGTTCACCGCTCGGATCAACACAACGCTATTTGGTCTATTTATCAAGGATAAATTCGAGTGCTTTGAGTGCCACCCACGGTGCAATACCCCCTATCTTATTTGACAGATTGAAGATATGGTACAAATCATCCCTTTCTGCGTATCAAATCATATATCTTCATATCTTACAGTGCCGACCCCTGGAAGCGGAGTCTCTTGCCAGAACGAAAGTAAACAGCGATATCGAATATCCATGTTGGAATGGCGCGGCCGACTCTGTGGCATCCTATGCTATCGAGCTTCTCAACTGTTGTTGAACGAGGTCTACAGTCATAAACCCCGGTGGGCCGCGTAGTTTACGTTAAACGGCGACGCTCGTGGCCCTTCCATCCCTTAGCGAGCATACGGTTTCCCGACACAGCTGGCTGTACACAGAATGGAGTTCATTTCGTCCCTTGTCTCGGGTTCATATCAGGTCAGAGATATTCTGATCTTCTTAAACCATCTATGGGAGCCTGAAGGAACGCGTTGACTATACCTACACAACCGTGGCGTCGATTAGCGATTCTCATACGGTTTGGACATAGATTCACACAGCATACGGAGTCCGAAGAAATGAACCATTCCATCATTCCACACCACTCCATCAAGTAAAGTCTCCCTCATGGTAGCTCCTAACGTACCTCCTGCGCTATATTTGGTGGCTATGCGCGTGTGGGTGATACGGCTCAATGTGACGTGGTTGTTGTCAGTCACCAGGAACAGGAAGCAAATCCATAAGCGTGGCAGTAATTCTCCGTTTGGTTCTGGCCGTTTGCACTTTGTCCAAAACACAGGGCTTCTCACTTCATTTCTTTGCGCAATCGGGTGTCAGTGAGTCTGGATAACCATGTCAGCAGACATTGAGATGTGCACTAGACAAAGGAGCTCAAAAGCCGACTAGAGTGCCACTCGTTTTCTTGAAATCGTTGTGAATGTAAGCATTCGTTCCGAGACCCATTCTACGCCACCGCGTCACCGCAAGAATCACTCGCGACGTCACAGCTGCTGGCCTTTTCCGTGATGAGGCCTGTCGGGAGTAAGAGCGTCGATACGAGAATCTCCGCAACTAGGACGAGCCATCAACCGCCCTCCACGTCATCTTATTTGGTAAATCGTGAATCGGGCCGTGGCATCGGGCGGCTCGTGAATATAAAAGGGTATACTGTTGCCCTTTCTCCTGTTTCTCCTTTTTATTCAAACTGACAAGCGATTGTATCTCAGGACTCACCGAGTCACTGCTGCTTCAAGATGGAAACACCTTCCAGCTCCTGGAATCCATACGAGACTTTGGGCGTGCAAACCCCCGAAAGTCACCATCAATGTATTGGCCGAACCAAAAAGGGCAAGTCCTGTCGAAGGGCAATTTCGGTCACCAGCCGAAGCCTAGCAGTCGAGATGTTCAGTCACCTCGCTATACTACCCAGCAACGGCGAGGAAGTGAAGCAGAGACTGCCGTCTATCGCCAGTCTACTTCTATGTCGCCGCAATCATCAAAGCCAAAGCGGCCGAATCGTCCAAGAATGGGAAGTCCGCTTGTATCATGCGGCCACGATCACAGAGACAGTTACGAATCCGCCACTCTCGCAACATCATCATCCTTGGCAGGTTGCAACGACAGAAGATCTGGTACAGCATCGTTTCTCCCCGTCAAACCGTAAACTAGCCCTGATCCAGGTTTCCCGTCACGATGACGTCCACCCAAGCGGAATTTTAGTCCGCAAATACCGGCAATTTCGATCTCTTCCTGACGGCAAATGCGGAATATGCCTTGAGGGGCTAGACACTGAGACTGAATATGTCGATTGTGGTAATTGTTCAGCGGAGCTTCATTGGTCCTGCTTCTATACATGGGCGGAATCATTAAGCCACTATGGTCTGGTCAAATGTGTGCACTGGTAAGGATGCTCCGCGTCTCGTGTTTGTCTTTTCCCGCTAACTTTACCACGCGCTAACCTCTCCACACAGTTTGGATGGCGAGGTCTTTGATGTGTTTCGTCGCGTGACAGATGAGACAACCAACTCTACTTCCAATGGACATGACAGCCTAATGCACACTGACTCGCAGTCAGCCGTAGGCGAAGACATTAATAGATTGTCTTCCACTCCTTCTGACGAGGCAGTGCATGTTGCTGTCGCTGAAACTGATGAAATGGATGCACAACCAGTCCTCACACCTTCACATGTCGTGCATGC
Source organism: Talaromyces verruculosus (assembly GCA_038993655.1). Classification (NCBI taxonomy): domain Eukaryota; kingdom Fungi; phylum Ascomycota; class Eurotiomycetes; order Eurotiales; family Trichocomaceae; genus Talaromyces; species Talaromyces verruculosus. The sequence goes on along the minus strand of JBBVQN010000277.1, from coordinate 6,723 downwards.
GCCACAAGAATCACGTCCGGGATCTCTATCCCTCCTACACACGCGTTCGGGACGTTCGATACGAGCTCCCAATCGATACCGCCCGTAGGGTACCATTCATGATCAATGTGATGACATACTGCCCTCTTTCCTTCGGTTGCCAGCTGAGACTGACTTCAAGTATCGTCTAGGCATCATAGGTTCTATGACCAGAGTACCTTCAAAAGGCAGGGGGCGTCCTGCTAGCGAAGCACGTTCCGCATCCTATCTGTACGAAAGAGGTTGTTACTGGATCGTTTGGAGCTTGCAGGAGTTCACCTGCATCTAGTGAAATGATAAATCCGGCCGACTAGAAGCAAAGCGTTCGTGTATTCGTCAGTGGAGGGGTTAACACAGCACTTCCTTTCCAACAACGGAATACTGAATATGTTTGCTAGCTGGTTTATATTCAATATACTGTGCGATTATTCACTTCTGAATGATATTTATGTTCTCATTCCAGTGTGGCTAGTCAAGCCAAAGAACAACTATCGCAACTAGACAGCTGACGTGGAATTTCGACATCGGTGGGGGTGCAGCCTACCACTTTACAGGAAATAACGTTTCCGTAAAGATATCTTCTCTAGGTGACGTACCGGTACTCGAATGGTGTCTGACGAGCTTCCTGAGCAAGAATTAACGGCGTGGCCCAAGAGGGAATCCTACCTTCTGCGGATATCCCGGTGTTTACTAGTGTCGGTTGCATTACGTACAAAGAAGATAGAGTAACTCAGTGGTGAAAATCTGTTACTGACCCTTCTCCTCTTTGTCCAACATTCACTTGGACATCGAAATCTCTCGTCGTGATGATATGGAGTATCAAGGCTACGTCTTGCTTTACTTCTCCCGTAGCTCTCTTCCCTGGCAAGGGTTAAAAGCCAATACCCAGACGGAATCGCAACAAAATCAAGGAGAAGAAGACCGTTATCCCCAAGATTCTTTACAGTACCATGATTTATCTGATGGATTTGCGCTTCATCTCGGAACAATTCGCTCTCTCAAATTCTTCCCAAAATGGCTTTGTCTTGACTGGACCGGCTGTGCAGAGCAGAAGAGATCTTCCGTTGATATCGAAGCTAGCGATAAGGAATCTGAGTGCCGCAATCTGAGCGGAAGACAAAAGTCCTTGTCTATCCGCAAGGAAAGTTATCTGGCAGAGAGCCATGATATGTGAATCGCTTTACAAGAATGACTCTATTGGATTCAGACTGGAACCCACGGAGGAATGGCATCGCGAGTTTAGTTCCCGCTCTAAAAGAAATATGAAAGGCTAAGCCTTGCAGAAATCCTTCTTACTCTTCTCACCAATTCATTACACCAATCCATTCCACCAATTGTTTTCCATCCCTTTTCACCACAATTCAACAGATTTTCATCTCTCGTTCATTGTAGTCTATCCAAGTCGCTCAACGCAAAAGTTTCAACCCTCACGAGTGCCGTGTCTGTCATAGAATTAGTCTACGGTGGATAGAATATCGTTCGCATTCTCCTGTATAAATATATTACTAACCCACGAACATCCGCCATGATAATGACCGACAAGATTACATATATGCTATACGTAATCATGTATGGCCTCTAAAGCTTTCAGTAAAATGTGGAACATTCGATCATTCTTCTACATGCCTGGTTTGACATCATCACTATCGCGGCAGTGCACGATGTGTGGGTGACCTAAAGAGCAGGTTCGGAAAGGCAGACTGTACATGTTTGCCATGCCATAATCTCGACGATGCTTCCAAGCTCTAGGAGTCCCTAGGGTCAAAGCCGCAACGCTGACCGATCCCTGTCGCATTGACTGCCCCTCACAGAACCAAAACAAAACCCCATGAAACCTCCCGTTCGCTTGTCTACCATGTGCGCTGGTGGTGAGCAGCAATCTCAACAACACAATCACGTCGGTCGAGCATACTGTACTGTTTCAACATGTATTTTCAAATTTGGCTTTCATTTCCCGGAGGTCGTCTCGAACACGTTCGGCAGCAATATTCGCCCGTAAAATTGTAGCATAGCAGAGCCCCAGACAAATCTCCCCATCATGATTATCTATGTTAATGTGTGGATCTTCGTCAATCCGAAGTTGCCGGGCTTCTGCTGTAATGCTCTTCAAATCTTTGGTGAGCCAGCCAGTCACGGTACGGAGAAAAGGAAGGATGTTAAGCCTGTAAAAGTCGCTGCAGATTCGCATGTTCTCGCACCAATGACAGGTGCCTGCAGAGGGCCCTACACTCCGTATCTCTGGGAGTGAGGCATTAGTATGCTGGTCCTGGCCGCCACCCTGATGGCTGGACCTAGATCGTAGCCTGTCTATAGCGTCTAAAAGTCCATCACACTCCCTCCTGTCTTGGCGGAACTGAGCCCTATTTTGGGTGCAAAACCTGCATTTATTCGAATCCATTGTATGAGCCGAGAGTTAGACAAAAATATAAGAGAGGTCAATAAAAGAAATTTTGGATATTGTAGGAGTGGATTGAGAGAAGAGTCCTAATCAGTATTTTTACTTGATTCATATCAAAATATCGCTGTCTAAATGCCCCTTCAGGCTATACCTCTGCTGCCGTATGGGCAAAAGTTCCAGGCAAATTGATAATTTACGTCATTGGGACTTTCTCCAACCTCGGGTAATTCACTATGAAACTGGCAAATAACAGGACGCATGGATTTGTAACCACAACAGTCTGGTTCGACATACCGCGATTCCGCGTCTGAGCAACGCTGAAATCTTCAACCGCCTGCAAAAGTCACGCCCTCGATCTCATGACTCATTGGTGTTCATCACAGCAATTACGGTCATCCTCAGCTCCACCCGTTCTTTATTTTTTTACGGGTAATACAATAGAAATTTGCCTATTTTCATCTTTCGGCATGAACGTTTCCCCGCACAATATTATATGACAGGTGGCTGATCTTCTGGAGATCCCTAGAATAGTAAATGGGTAGTGTAATATCAATACTGGTGATTACTGGAAGTGAGGCAAAGTCACCTAGTGTATCCAAAGAGATGGCTGGAGGAGGGTTCCAGGATTCCAGGACAGTAAGGACTCGTTCTCTGTATTCGCAAAATTTGAATATGTATTATCGCAATAAAACGGTTGCCAAAAATGATCGCAAATTTGCGAGAGTATATAGACCTGATGGAAATGCTGTACAATATGTGAATTCATTCACCCGAGTTTTCACCTGTCTTTCTGTTGAACATCTTCCATTGATCTCCGGCAGTGTTCCGTGTGAAAAACGACCAATCCTACATAATAATGGTCAAGATTTTGATTTTTTCGCTTTATGGTGCACCAAATTGCCCGTTAGAATTTAAGCCATGTAGATGTAAGAAAAAGGATGCAATTGTATGCGACCGCTGAATGTAGCATCCGAAATTTGCTCCCTTTCATGATATAGCACACGATGTGAGGAAAACGAGGAGACATAATCCGATTGCCCCTTGAGGAAAATTTATCTAATCCTGTTAATTGAGGCTTTTATAAAGAAAAAATAACCGAGAATGATAGCGTAGTATATAAGCAACGAATATCTCAGTATTGCATTCATAAAAAGCCTGGATGCCTTATGCAATGTCGGATTATCGGGTACTTCCAAACTGCTGCCGAAGGCAAGGATTGATATGCCGGACGTTACAAAAACGATTCCTGAACGTGGAGCGCAATTTAGGCGTGGACTTCCACTTCAGAGGCAAAAAGACAATTGACTACAGCCCTTCCCTCAGCGATGAAACGTGTCGGCTGTGCAAGAACTTGTATTCTTATAACAAATTCCTACTGTCCAAGTTGCTGCCAATGCTCTTCGATCTACCCAGCATCCTGGAGAAGGACTTGCATGAAAAAGATATTTCGTCCTGGAGGGCTAGGCTATTCGTGAAAAAATCGGAATTGCCTTCTTTTCTTACCGAGGACCCTATCCTTGTGGCAGAGCTTTGCGAGACAAGCTCGGCATTGGCCAATCGATTGGTCAATCGAATCACAGGTCATCTATGAGTATCAGCACACCATCCCCTCCCGTATGTCATGCCCGGACACCAACACTCAACTCGGACGGTGATACTATCCCGGAGATGCAGCTATCCCTCATTCGAGGCAGCTTTGGCAAACGGGGCAACAACATCCTCGCATATCATCAGTCGTGCCGCGCTGCAGATTTGCCTTCATTGAGAGCAGCCTGGAAAAGTGTGCTGGAGTCCGAGGAGATCTTTACGAAGGCTTTTACGATTGAAGATGGATTAGTTTCCCTGGTTGACTGCGATGGTAGCTGTATTTCCTGGACTGATGTTACCGTGTCCAATCAGGATGCATTGAACGCAGAACTGATGGCCGCACCTAGATTCCATGACGTCGGCTGCGACCTCCGAGTCATAACGATCGATGGCGGCGGAGATGATACGAGGGCCGCGATACTGTGGCATGCTCACCACGCTTTGGTCGATGGATTCTCCATGGATCTTCTGTCGAGGAAGGTCGCCTGTGTTATGGCTGGAGGACCTGTGCAAGCGGGACCGTCCTTTATCAGGGTAATCAAAGATCGAAGGACGTTGATGGAAGAACGTGGTGATGAAGCACGGCGTTACTGGCGGTCGCAGAAAGCAACGCTAGACAATGCCACCGGTGAGCTTCAGTTGCCTTGCACTGCTGAGAAGCCCTCAAACGACATATTTTGGAATGGGCTGGCTTCATTTCCTGTCAATGTTTCGTCTACTGAATTAAGCGAGTGTGCACGCCAGCACCATGTCACGGTGGCGGCAATCTACTACACCGCTTGGGCGTTGGTTCTGTCCGTGGTATGTGATTCGGACCATATTCTCTTCGGGGCTCTGATGTCTGGGAGATCATTACCTGTGCCTGGAATCCTGGAAACTGTCGGCAGCCTGGTGAACACCTTGCCCATTGCCATTTCCATTGATATGAAGCAAGATGTGCCATCATTTCTTCAAGCGGTATTTCAACATCTGGTCCAGCTGTCCGCATATGACTGGAGCCAACCCGAGCATGGCTATTCTCGTCGGTTCTCCTCCGTTCTCGCCCTGCAATTCGATACGCCCAACCGATCGGGTTCAGCGCCCCGTATGACTCTCACACCGTCGTCAAGAATGAATAGTGAGATCCCTTTGAGCGTGACCATCGAAACCCATGGGACGATCCATATCCAGTTCGCACGCACGTATGAGCAACGACAGATTGACTTGATCGGTACCTATTTGGCCCGTGCAGTTGAGTTGCTGTTGGACGAACACCAATCGGTTGCCACGTGCTTGGAGAGGATTCCATCACCGGCTGATAGGCAGGCTCTTCTGAGCTATGGAAACTGCTTTTCTGACCTAACAAGCACAACATCAGTGCATGTTGACCTTGTCACTCTTATGGAGCGCGCCGCTGCTCAGAATCCAAACTCATGCGCCGCAAGAGTAGGAGAAGAGTCGATGACTTACCGAGACCTGAGTTGCCGGAGCGACTGTATAGCCTCTCATCTGAGCAAGTATGTTCAACGTGGCGATGTGGTCTGCGTGCACGCAGCGCCGTCTCTGAACTGGCTCGTTGTGATATACGGAATTCTGAAAACCGGCGCGATATACTGTCCCCTGAACGCAAAGCTCAACCCAGAGCTACGAGAGTCCATGTTTCTTGCTTCCGGAGCGAAGATCTACCTAACGTGCTCGGCCGCCGATACAAAGCACGCACCAACGGGTAGCCAATACTGCTGGGCCATCCAAGACCTCCTCCAACAAGCAACCGGATATAAACGAGACGGTGTTCCCCATATCCCATCTCCCGAAGCAAATGCCTATCTATGTTTTACATCAGGCTCCAGCGGCCAGCCAAAGGGTGTTCTATGTACGCACCGAGGTCTTGTTGCGTTCCAGCGAGATCGAGAAGTCCGATTGCTTGCGCAGCCGGGGATACAGATTGCCCAGATCCTGTCTGTTTCTTTTGATGGCAGTATTCATGAGATTTTCTCCGCACTGAGCTATGGTGCGACATTGGTTTTACCGGATCCTGGTGATCCATTTGCCCACCGACACGAGGTTGATACGTGCATTCTCACCCCGTCGCTAGCTGCCACACTCAATCCGGGCGACTACAAAAATCTACAAGCCGTACGTGCTACCGGGGATATCCCGACCATCGACTGAAACTAATCTAATTCTTTTTCTATGCAGGTGTACCTCGTCGGTGAACCAGTCCCTCCGGCCGTCAATCATCAATGGGCGTCCAGAACAACCGGGGCTCTATACAACATGTACGGCCCGACGGAAGCGACCTGTGGTGCGACAATCAAACTCTTGATCCCACACCGCAAAGTCACTGTCGGGCGGCCGAATCCTTCAACCCGGGTCTACATCCTGGATCGGCATCAGCGCCTCGCATCCCCGCGTGTAATCGGTCAGATCTATCTTGCCGGCGTCCAGGTATCGAACGGTTACCTACACCAACCACAGCTAACAGCGGAGCGCTTCGTTATGGATTCGGTGCGTCCCCAGCTTGGAGAGAAAATGTATGCGACGGGGGACGTCGGATACTGGACACAGGACGGGGAACTGATTTGCCTCGGGCGTAACGATCGGCAGATCAACCTACGTGGTTATAGACTGGACGTCGCGCGCGCAGGATAGTGATAATTGCCAAGAGACATGATTGATGAAATCATTGGTAAGAAGACTGGTGAAAAGCGTGGGAAGGAGTGACAAAAAGAGTGATGAAA